>JAZKJV010005752.1:0-119162 GCA_037367405.1 Ottelia alismoides
TGTCGAATTTTGATGTTCTCTATATTATTTTAACCTTGATTTATTCTCTATCATCTAGAATACTCAATTATTCATCTGGAGACATTATTTGCCATTACATGTTTGAGGAGTTTATTCAGATATATTGAGTACTTTTACTTGATGTGATTGGTTTTTACTGCTCACTTATTCTTGAAATTAGGGAACTTCATTAGGAATTAATTGCTACTTAATCTTCTGAACTTAGTTATTGGGGGAGGCTCATTGAATTAATTTAATTGCTAAGCTCAGTTGTTCCTGCTTGCTTGACTTACATTTATCATCTCTTGCATTCCATTTATTCATCATTTAAAAATCATATAAAAATTATATTTATTTATTTCTTGTATAGCATTATTATCTGTATTAAAACAATGGTTAAGATTCACGCATCATGTTTCTTTATTGATTAATTACATTTTGCATATTAAAAATCAATAAAAATATGGAAAATAAAAAATCCTAAAAATACTCTTCTTTGAAATCTAATTCTCTAGATCAGTTAATTATTAATTCAAATCCTCATACCCAAGTAAAATAAATAACTTGACCGCATTGAGACTTGATTCTTTATATCACTTCGCGATGCGATCATTTTTGACGAATCTCGAATTGCCTCGCTACAAAAAATAAAAATGATAGATTAATTAAGACGATTCCATATGCTCGTCAGCCTCCCACTGTACATGGCCACACTTAACCTAGTGTGGAAGGACACATATGTGTGAATGAGATTTTTTACGACTTCATGCAATATCCTAAAATGCAATTTACATGTTGGTCCTATCTAGCAATCACATAGTATACAATTAATTAAAAATTAAAATAATGATTACCTAACAAATGGAATTATATTATGTATTAACATCAAGCACATGAATATTCAAAATATATATGACCCTAATACACACACACACACACACACACACACACTCTTCAACGCACACGCACATACAAATTGCATTTATAACTCACATATGACAACAAAATCACATATTACAGAAAATAACACATTATAATTCTATTTAGTACTTCATCCGATGAAACAATATCTCTTATGCATTTCAACAAACACTTGCAGTGCATTTCAAATGAACATACATACTCATTATAAATCAAAATAAAAACTAAACTATTACATAAAAAAATTAAAGGTCATAAGATATACCTAAGTAACATGAGGATGAGACGGGGGAGATGCTCGTTGGTGGCTAGAGATGGAGGTAGAGCTTCTCCATAAGGATCGAGTCTCCTCTTCTCCACAAGGGCGGAGGATGGAGCTACAATAGAGGATGAGATGGAATAGAGAGGAGGAGAGGGAAGGTCAGGGATGGAGGGAGGAGAAGAGGCTAACAGAGAGGGACGAGGTCGGGCGGAGTGGGAGGGTGAGAGTTAGGGCAAGAAGAGTCGGGTGAAAATGAGAAAGAGAACTGGTTCTGTCTTTCTATTTAGCAGAACATGCGACTACAATATGAGATCGCACTGCGGTCTCATATTGAGGTGCCAAGTCGCCTGCCTCAAACTTGTGGTCGCATATTTAGCTATGCCACCACTAGTTGTAGTAAAATGCTCGCATTAGCTATTGCGATCACATTACGCTACTATTGGTTGTAAGGTGGTGACAGTAAATCAACAAATTTCTTGTAGTGTAGCATGTCTTTCAAACATGATGTATTATTAATTTGTTTTGACAGATGATCTTTGGAGACCTGGCATAGCCCCCTGTCGCCACCACCCTCATTTTCCATCATCACAACATGCGATTTACCACCACCTTCTCCGTCCTCATCACGCGTCACTACCACCTTCCGATTCCTCATCACTAGCCATCGTTGCACCACCACAACCACCGGCACCACTGTGCCACTGCCATCGCTGCTACCATGCTGCCACCATTTACACTGTTGTCGATGATGCACGCACTGCCACCACCATTGCCACCGCCACCATGCCACCATCGAGCACTACCGCATCGTGTGCACTGCCTGTGTTGCTGTCAGTCACACATGCGCATTGTCATCACGACACTGTTATTTGCACTTGCAAGGTTGTCCTCTACTATCTATCTATCTTACTATATATTAAAAAACCCGTGGTGCTGTAACTGTAGCAGTTGTTGTAGCAAGAATGGTGTTGCAGCTCTATGTAACATAGCCTGTGAAGAATTGCCGCATTGTAGAATTGATTTGTTTAGTAATTATTAACTGCAGTACACCGTCGATTTGTTTCTTGATGTTCTCATTGGACGTGTGTCACACTGCCATAGAATGGGCATGGATGGGATGATGACTTCTGCGAGTTTAAGTTCAAATATGTTATCTCCCAATTTTATATTACTATATTTAAAATCCAACTATATATTAGTACATCAGCTGGTGTATCCACTGCATCAACTAAAATAGGGTCATCACGTCTTCCTCTTACTCTATCTATTCTTACAACTCCCATTATCTTGACTACGCCGGCCTCAGCTTGGCCTTTGTTGAGGTCGATAGTGATGACGACGAAGACCAACCATGAAGACGCTCACAGAGTTGTGAACATTGTTGTTGTCGACGAGATGGTGTTCGTGGAGGTATGAACTTCGTATCATCGCTCAAGAGAACGACCACGTGCATAATCCCACAGCTCACCCTTATGAAATGATTTAATTTTATTTTGCAGTGGACGTACGTCTTTGGGTCCTGCTGCCGAGGCCGACGTCATTGACATGGATGTCAAGGGCTACCTTCATCATCACCTGCACGTTTGAGGTTCTCCAACTGCATGGGCATCGGTTTTATTGTCAAGACTTTAGAGAAGCTCCCTTTTAGTCTTGTTATGCTTCTTCTTCAAATGGCTGGTTGCTTCTGTTGGAAATGTGGAGCCTGATCCGGTTTAGGATGTAACGGGCTTGGAGGAAAAGTTAACTTGGAGAACAAGTTAACTTGGAGGACAAGTTACTTGGGGCACAAGTTACTTGGGGCACAAGTTACTTGGGGCACAAGTTAGCTTGGGGAACAAGTTATTCCTTTTGTATCTTCCTCTCAACCCAGCTCTAAATCTATATAAGGGCGGCACTTGTAACCTAAACGATATAGAAATAAAATTATCTCTCTGTGGCGGCCGTCGACGTAGGCATCTTGCCGAACCACGTAAATCTCCTGTGTCTCGTGTGTGTTTGATCTTACCTATTCTTCCACCTCCTTCCCACCCCCGACATCTGGTATCATAGCTCGGTTCGAGTGAAGTAGTGGGAGCGATGGCTTCAGAAGATGGAAAGGTGAAGATCGACCGGTTCGACGGAACAGATTTTGGCTTCTGGAAGATGCAGATTGAAGACTATCTGTATCAGAAAAAGTTGCACGAGCCCTTATCGGGTCAGAAGCCAGAAGCGATGAAGAAGGAAGATTGGGAGCTGCTAGATCGGCAAGCTCTAGGCGTGATTCGCCTGACGTTGGCAAGGAATGTGGCCTTCAAAATCGTGAAGGAGAAAACCACATCATATTTGATGAACGCATTGTCCAATATGTATGAGAAGCCGTCCGCTTCTAACAAGGTACACTTGATGCGTCGTCTGTTTAACCTTAAAATGGTTGAAGGTGCCTCTGTTACAAATCATATAAATGAGTTTAATGTTATTACAACTCAGTTAAGTTCTGTTGATATTGATTTTGATGATGAGGTTAAAGCCTTGATTCTACTGTCTTCTTTGCTTGAGAGTTGGGTTGCGACGGTGACTGCAGTGAGTAGTTCGTCAGGTAAGGAAAAATTAAAGTTGAATGATGTTTGAGATTTAATCCTCAGTGAAGATATTCACAGAAGAGAATTAGGGGAATGCTCGGGTTTAGCTTTAATACAGAAGGCAGAGGTAGAAGCAACAACAGAGGTCAAAATCAGAATAGAGGCAAATCGAGGGGTCGGAGCAACTCCAAACCAAGAATAGATCTCGCTTGCTGGAACTGCAGGAAGAAGGGTCATCTAAAGAAAGATTGTAGATTGCCCCCGAAGAAAAAGAACTCGCGGCAAGGTGAGGACTCCGCAAATGCAACAACAGAAGACATCCATGATGCACTTATCCTAAGTGTTGATAGTCCGATCGAGTCTTGGATTTTGGACTCGGGAGCATCATTCCATTCTACCCCGTGCAAGGAGCTTATGCAGAACTACTCAGCTGGAAAGTTCGGTAAGGTTTATCTTGTTGATGATGAACCTTTGAATATTGTGGGTAAAGGTGATGTTCATATTAGGACTGCTAATGGTACTTTGTGGAAGCTGCAGGATGTTAGACATATTCCTGGTCTGAAAAGAAATTTGATTTCTATTGGTCAGTTGGATAGTGCAGGGCACACAACGCTATTTGGTGGTGGAGGCTGGAAAATCACCAGTGGTGCCATGGTGATAGCGAAAGGTACGAAGATGGGAACCCTCTACATGACATCTAATCAAAAGGATGTGGTGGCAGTGACAAGCTGTAGCGAAGACTCCGTCTTATGGCACAACAGGCTCGGACATATCAGTGAGAAAGGAATGAAGGTGCTTGCAAAGCAAGGTAGGTTCCCTAATCTGAGATCAGTGGATATTGGTCTTTGTGAAGATTGTGTTCTTGGTAAGCAGAAATGGGTCAGTTTCTCAAAGACTGGAAGAGCACCGAAGGCTGAGAAATTAGAGTTGATTCATACTGATGTATGGGGTCCAGCTCTTGTCCCATCTCTTGGGGGATCTCAGTATTACGTCACTTTCATTGATGATTCTTCACGGAAGGTATGGGTTTACTTCATTAAACAAAAGTCTGATGTGTTTTCATATTTTAAAAGATGGAAAGCAGAAGTAGAAAACCAAACTGGCTTAAAGATCAAGACATTGCAGTCTGACAATGGCGGTGAATATGACTCAAAGGCGTTCAAAGACTTCTGTGCAGAGAATGGGATCAAGATGATCAGAACCATTCCAGGGACACCACAACAAAATGGTATTGCTGAAAGGATGAACAAAATATTGAATGATCGCGCAAGGAGCATGAGGTTGCACGCTGGCCTACCTAAGGCATTATGGGCTGATGCAGTCAACACAGCAGCATACCTGATCAACAGAGGTCCATCAGCACCATTGGATCTGAAGATACCTGAAGAGGTATGGTCCGGAAAGGATGTAAGTTTTGCACATTTAAGAACATTTGGTTGTCTTGCTTATGTGCATGTTGATTCTGATGCTAGAGATAAACTTGATGCCAAGGGCAAAAAGTGTTTTTTCATTGGATATGGCTCTGATTATTTTGATTACCGTTTCTGGGATGATCAAGATAGGAAAATTATTAGAGCAAGGAATGTTATTTTCAATGAAAAAATAATGTTCAAGGACATGTTTGGAGCAGAACCTGATGATGCAGAATTGCAGACCAACACCGGCAATCAAGTTGAGTTGGAAGGAATAACTGAAGATGATCTAGCACGCAGAACAGAACAAGGCCAAGCTGTAGATGAAACAGTGTTGAGGAGGTCCAATAGAACACCAAAACCCAATCGCCGGTACTCTCCTTCTTTATATTACTTGCTGCTGACCGATGCAGGTGAACCTGAGGATTTCCATGAAGCAATGACTATGGAAGATTCGGTCAAGTGGGAGCTAGCAATGGAAGATGAGATGGACTCATTACAGAAAAATGAGACATGGGAGCTAACTCATCTGTCAGAAGGAAAAAGGGTGCTTCAAAACAAATGGGTGTATCGAGTCAAGGAAGAACTCGATGGAGGCAAAAGATATAAAGCCAGATTAGTGGTGAAAGGATTCCAACAGAAGGAAGGTATTGATTTTACTGAAATTTTCTCTCCTGTTGTTAAGTTAACCACAATCAGATTGGTGTTAAGCATAGTTGCAGCCGAGGACCTACATCTAGAGCAGTTTGATGTGAAAACAACTTTCCTCCATGGTGATTTGGAGGAGGATATCTACATGCTCCAACCAGAAGGGTTCAAATTTCATGGAAAAGAGAACCTAGTATGCAAGCTGAAGAAAAGCTTGTATGGCTTGAAGCAGGCTCCGAGGCAATAGTATAAAAAAGTTTGATGGTTTCATGTGCAGAAATGGTTTCACTAGATGTTAAATGGACCACTGTTGTTACTTCAAGAGGTTTGATGACTGCTATATCATTCTACTGTTGTATGTAGATGATATGCTTGTTGCAGGATCTAATATGCAGGAGATAAACAAACTAAAACAACAATTGGCTAGGGAATTCTCGATGAAGGATTTGGGTGCTGCAAAGCAAATCCTTGGAATGAGGATCACACGGGATAAAAGAGAAGTGACTCTCAAGTTATCCCAAGAGCAATACATCAAGAAAGTGCTGAGCATATTCAAGATGGGAGATGCAAAGCCTCAGAGCACTCCTATGGCTAGCCACATCAAGATCTCAAAGGAGCAGTCACCAACAACTGAAGAAGGAAAGCAGCACATGTCAAAGGTGCCATATGCCTCAGCCGTTGGGAGTCTAATGTACGCCATGGTTTGTACAAGACCGGATATAGCTCATGAAGTGGGAGTCGTGAGCAGATATATGGCAAACCCAGGAAAGCAACATTGGGAAGCGGTTAAGTAGATCTTCAGATATCTAAGGGGTACTTCAGGTATGGCACTTTGCTTCAAGAAAAATGATATTGTTTTACAAGGGTTTACTGATGCAGATCTAGGCGGTGATGTTGATGGCCGAAAAAGCACCACAGGATTTGTTTACACACTGGGTGGTATTGCTGTGAGCTGGATGTCCCGATTACAGAAAGTTGTTGCACTTTCAACCACAGAAGCTGAGTACATAGCTATCTTGAAGCAAACAAAGAGATGATATGGTTGAAGAATTTTCTGAAAGAACTGGGGCAGAAACAAGAAAGTAGTAAGCTGTTCAGCGAGAGTCAGAGTGCAATACACCTTGCGAAGAATCCAGTATTTCATGCAAGAACGAAGCACATTCAACTTAAGAATCACTACATACGTGGGCTGATCGAGGATGAGACTCTATGTCTAAAGAAGATTCTAGGATCCGAAAATCCAGCAGACATGTTCACGAAGGCTGTCACCGTTGAGAAATTGAGGCTATGTGTAGCCTCAATTGGCCTCCATGATTAGAGATGAGGAGGCGTCGCCACAGAGATTCATCATGATGATGCAAAAGAAGGTTACATGAAGATGTTGATGAAGATCAGTCTCCAAGTGGGAGATTGTTGGAAATGTGGAGCCTGATCCGATTTAGGATGTAACAGGCTTGGAGGACAAGTTAACTTGGAGGACAAGTTATTTGGGGCACAAGTTAGCTTGGGGCACAAGTTAGTTAGGGGAACAAGTTATTCCTTTTGTATCTTCCTCTCAACCCAGCCCTAAATCTATATAAGGGTGACACTTGTAACCTAAACGATATATAAATAAAACTATCTCTCTGTGGCGGCCGTGGACGTAGGAATCTTGTCGAACCACGTAAATCTCCCGTGTTTCGTGTGTGTTTGATTTTACCTATTCTTCCACCTCCTTCCCACCCCCAACAGCTTCTCAGATGATGTACTCCTCAGTGGTAGCTGAAATATTATCGTACATGATTTGATTCTGTATTGTTTTAAACTGTTGCAATCTGTTTAGGAGGAGAATTCAGAAAATCAAATTATTTTATATTTAATCAAACATGACATTGGTATTATGACTCTTATCACTTACGGAAATGAAAAGGTTCTTGATGTTGGTAGCTATGGAAGAATGTATAACTTGTTTATTGAGGTATTCAAGAGGCTGCATCTGCTTTTCCAAACTACCAAGATTTCCTGCTGGCCATGTCACAAATAAATATATTTTCTATTCTACTGTCTCCATAACACAATGTTGTAAAATTATGTTGGCAAAGGTGTTCAACTATCCTATCCCGATGGGCTTATTTCAGAGAAAGCACTCCAATAGAAAGGGATGCTTCAACCCACTTACATCCGATAAAACTCTCAATTCACTCGTGTATTTACTTGACTTTCTATTAACAATTTTATTACATCTTCCATCTTATAATTCCAAATTTTATATATTAAAATCTAATATTTCTGGATAGACCATTGGAATAGATATGATCCTTCTTTATTTTCAGTATTGGGCATTTAGCATTGTTCAACCTTGACTTCTGGTATAATATATATATATATCATGTGGTGTTCCGTTGATTTTATCCATATATGTGTTATAATATATTTAAACTCTCAATCTTTTTTTGGATATTTACACCCATAATCCTAAGTAATTTGGTAATTACTTCAGGAACCCTCCATAATCACGAATTACAAGAGAAACTCTGAATAATGCTTAACTCTTACATTACATAACCCTGTGTTATGTTCCGTTTAGGATGCCCGTAATAGTTGACGTTTCCGTTTAAAAAAGTAGAAATAGCCCATGATGCTCAACCTTATTTACAAATCATTGCCTCTCGTTCTCTTACTTGATGTGCCCATGCCCCTCCCATCTCCTCACTCCATCCGCGCCTCGCTCAACCTCAGCTCCCATCTCTACCTCCGTGTGACATGTAGCTTCCTCCATCACCTCACCCATCGATGCCCAGGGAGAGGTGCTGCAGAGGTAGGTGTGGAATGCACGAGTAGATGAGGGAAGCTGGAGGAGGATCTTGAGGAGGGGGCAGCGGAGCCCGACAGGGGAGCTGGAGGGGGCTAGAGGAGGGGGTCCCGGAGGTGACGACAGAGCTGGAGAAGGGCCGGTCTAGATGAGGATCCCCGCAGGAGGCTGATGCTGGAGAAGGCGACGTCAGAGGACGTCGAGGCTGGAGAAGCGAGGGCGGAGGAAGGGGGAGGGGTTGCACAAGCCCGAGGGAGGAGGGGGTGGGGGGGGGGGGGTTGGCCTAGAGTGGGGAGGGGTGGGAGGAGGAAGGGGCATTGGGTGGGTGGTGACTAGCCTGGCCCGGAAATGGGTGGAAGGGGGGAGGGGCGGCGCCTGGAGGTGGGGTGCGGCGGCTAGCCTTGAGGATGAGGGAAGTGGACGAGGGGGAGGGGGCAACGAGGCCTGTAGGAGGTAGGAGGGAGCAGGGGGAGTGGGTAGAGTGAGGCGGCTGGCCTGGAGGAGGGGGTGGCGACGGCTAGCCTGGAGGATGAGGGAGGTGGAGACGAGGGGCTGGCGACGGCTGGCCTGGAGGAGGTGGGAGGTGGAGCGGGTAGGGCGCGACGGCTGGCCTAGAGAAGGAGGTGGGTTGGCGGCAGTGGCTGGCCTGGAGGAAGGGGGAGGGTGGGAGGAGGAAGGGGTGTTTTTTTTTCCTTTTCCTTTTTTCCCTTTTTTTTGCTTTTGGTTTAATTTTAATATTTAGATCTAGGATGGGTTAAATTAACTCAAAGGCTTGATTAAGTTAATTGATTAAAATATCGGAGGGTTATAGGTGTAGGATGACCTACTTGTTCAGGGTTTCTCATGTACTTCGCGATTATGGAGGGTTCTTAGTGTAATTACTAAACTACTCAAAGCTATAGATGTAGATATCCCAATCATTTTTATGGCATACGTGATTTATATATTATAATCTGGTTATTGTAATTTTTCGAAATCTATGTTGCATCGGACTGCATAGCCAGGATATATTGAAAAGTTTAACAGTGCACCGGAGAGGATCAGTCTATAATCCAAAAGCGACTGTAATATTATTTCAAAGAGCACGGACCTATTCAAATACAGGATAATGCAACGGTCATTATCCAACCATGTTCGCAGAAAATTCCAGGAATAGTAATTCTAACAGTCAACAACTCTATGACTCCGACTTAGAGATAGCATCAACTATATAAGAAGGTTGCTGTCTGCCTCCTCGTTTCTCTTTAAAGATCTCTCTGCATCCTTCTCTCTTGCTCGAAGAGAAACATTAATGGGTAGCTTGCAGGTAAGCTTTGGCTAAGATGGAACCGAGCCGGACTTGGCCGGCAGTGGAGAGATGAACATAATCCTGCGATACCTGGCATCCCTTGGCGTCCACCGTCACCACGTTGTGCAGATCCACGGCCTTCTGTGCGGCTCTTATTGGTTCCACGTACGGCCCTTGCCCTGTAGCTATTGCAACCTGCAAGAACATCGCACCATAAAACAGAGGTCCGTGAGCTCTTACTCATGATGACTCTTTGGTTGAAATGGTACATCGGATCATTTAAATAGACCAGTAGCTCCTATATATATATATCCAACCTCATTTGGCACTATATAGTCATAAAATGATGCATGCTGGCTGTTGAAGGGGCATATTCTAGTTTCTGGTCAATTTCTAGTCCCATTCACATGTCACTATCGATCACCACTAACCATGATTGACAGCTGCATTGTCCCTTTATTATTCTTCCCTTTGATCATAATGCAATTACCGTGTTTTGGGATTTCCTTTTCCGCAATAAAGCCTTAATCATTTGATCTATCATGAATGCAATCAATTCCTAACATTGACACCAAACTGCAGGGCCCATACCTGTATGAAGAGTAGATCAGGCTGGCCGAGATCCGTGCGCAGATCCGTGATCATCTTCTCCACCTTCGTCGTGTACGTCTGCGCATCTTCCGCCTTCAAGGTGTTGCTCTCCCCCTGATACCACAGCACGGCCGAGATCTCCCCTCTCGACGTCGCCGCCTTTGCCCTCCCGATCATTGCGTTGTACAAGCTCGTCCCTTTGGCCCATTGGTCGATCGTGGTGGCGCCCACGGCGCACGGGACGAGACCAAGCTGCGTGCCGGGGCGCTCGTGGAGGACACCATTGGCAAAGGGCATCCCCGGGCCGACGCCACAGATGGCGTACGTGTCGATGTCCTGGTGCAGTGGTTCTTGGGCCTGCTCCCACTGGAGTTTGGTGGAGAGGCGGAGGATGGAAGGGGAAGGGCTGCACTCCGGTGGGACGACATGGTTCCACACGGTGGTGTTGGCGCCGCCACGTCCAGACATGTTGCTCTGCCCGGCGAGGATGACGATGGAGAGTGAGGAGGAGGAGGAGGAGGGGAAGGAGGAGAGGAGGAGGATGGAGAGAGTGAGAGGAACCATTGTGGGCACTGGAGTTGGATAGGGGTGGCTTTTCTTTTATAGCTATGTGAGTAATAATTTGGCGGGAAAAATGGAATGTAGTTTGAGTATTGGGAAGGCAACAACTGTTGGTTTTCAGTCAAATTTATATAATACATCACTGTGGAATAGTTTTAAATAGGGATATTTAGACAGTGCCCCTTATACTTTCGTCCAACTACACCTTGACACATATAATCATTGTAATTACACCACTGCTTTAGTATTGCTTTGATTGGCTCATGTGCGTAAGAGTAAACAAGACTGGAGGGCCGTGTTGTAATTTACATGAAACATGGTGTGATTAACGGAGGGAACAAGGGTTGTGGACGTTGAAGTGCAATTGGACAAGAGTTTGTTTTAAAAACGAGATTGGAAGTTGAATCGGTCATCCTTCGATTCCATCTCTAATTAGATTGAACTCAGAAAAAACTGGATCGGTCTAAGTTACGATTTTTTGAACTGATAAAACCCGATATATATATATATAGGAATTTTTATCCGGCAGACCCTATAAATGTTACCAATTGCCTCTACGACCTTTTGCATAACGTAATTACCCCATCGACCTTGTAAATTACCCCAAGAACCCTCACGAGCTTCAAACAGAGTAACCGCGGGGTTCATGCGGTAAGAATTGGCAAGTTTACGGGGTCGATGGGGGATTATTTTGTTTCAAAGGTCGTAGAGGTAATTGGCAAAGTTTATAGGGTCTGCCGGGTAAAAATCCCATATATACATAAGTATGTATGCATATATCAATTAAATAGTCGCCTAAAATGCCAAATCTTGCAATAGACAAACATGATTGTCTATTTCGAGTAAAACTCTACAAAAGTTAGCCATATTTTCTAGCATTATATACGAATGCAATATTGTAATCATTTATGTATAGTTTCTCTTTTATAGAAAACTACTCTAAGAAGTTAGGGGACACACCTGATATTCCAAAAAAGAGAGGGTCATAATTGATGAAGTTAAGAGGGCACAAATGATAACAACTATATTATTTAATTAGTTGAAATTTTATTTTTTAAAAAATTACCAAATCATCGAGACTAGGTCAATCTGGATCAACACATACCTGATTTTTTAATTTCTTCCTTTTTAAAATTAATTAAATAAAACCGATCGAGTAAGGACTGGTTCCCAATATGTTAAACCTTGGTCTAAAGTCATGCATAGAAGTCGTTGTAAATAACAGTACGTAGAAGAGAACTGGAAAGTCAAGATGATATTCTTTCTAAAGAAAAAATCTTAAATATAGTTTTTTTAAAATTATTCTTGACGGGGAAGGTTTTAAATATATGGGTTTTTTTACACTTGCGATCTTAGGAGATTCTGAAATTACAGTTGTGTCCTCATCTTTCTTGCGCACTTATACCCTTACATTGTTACTAAAGTTACGGTTTTTGCCCTTACATTTAAGTAAAATACGGACAAAAGGTATAACTGTGAGTTTCGTAAGAATATACGAATACAATCATGATTGCAAAAAAGGTAAAGGCGTAACTGCATTTATAGAATATTAGAGGGACACAAATCTAAAAAACCCGAATATTTCGTACAAGTGGAGGAAGGTGGCAAACCACTAAATTGTGAGGGCCGCAAGTGCAATTTGGAAATACTAAAGAAATTGACAATTTATTAATGAAGTTTCCATAAAAATCTCCTGATTATTATCTTGTCATTAGTTGACTAAAACATATTTTCCCTCTCCATTCTTGTTCTAATACTCTTAGCCATTTGATCTCTCTTTCACTGACTAAAGCTGTAACGTTAGCCCTAGATCGAGTCCTGGTGACAGCGACACTCCCTCCAGCCGTTCAACGGCATAGTTTGGTGTTGAATTGAGGTGATCCGAAGCACCACCACCTCCTCCGCCCAAAGCTCTGCTTCAGGCAGCTAGGTCTGGTAAGCTTCTTCCCTTCTCGTTCTTTTGGTCCCTTAGGTGCCATTCAACACAAGGGGTAAACCCCCCTTGGGGTGGTTTACCCCACTTACCCCATATTTTCTCCCTCCATGTGGGTCCCACTATTTATCTTTTTAAAAAAATTAAATAAATCAATTATCCATCATCAATTCCATCAAAAAATAATATACTATACTATCATATCATATAAAAATTATAAACTACACCACTTCTACTCACTTTTCAAACTCTAATACAATCACATCACAATAACTACTCACTTTTTCAAACTCTAATACAATCATATCACAATAAACCCACTTCTAACCCACCCCTAGTATAACCCTCTATCCAAACACCAAAACCCAAAAATGGGTTACCTGCAACCAGTTTAACCCACCTAAACCCACTATCCAAACACACCCTTAGGTGCCGTTCGGGTAGGGGGGTAAAACCCTCTTTGGGGGGTTTAAACCCCACCCCATTTTTTCTCACTCCTACGTGGGCCCCACTTTTTATCTTTTTAAAAAATTAAATAAATTAATTTTATTCCATCTATTCCATCAAAAAATAATATATTATACCATCATATCATATAAAAATTATAAACTACCCCACTTCTACCCACTTTTCCAAAATCCAATAAATAACATCACAATAACTACTCACTTTTTCAAACTTCAATACAATCGTATCACAATAAACCCACTTCTAACCCACCCCCAGTTTAACCCTCTATCCAAATACCAAAACCCCAAAATGGGTTACCTGCAACCAGTTTAACCCACCTAAACCCACTATTCAAACGCACCCTTAGGGTGCGTTTGGTTGACGGGTTAAGGCGGGTTAAACTGGTAGAGGGTAACCCGTTTTTGTGTTTTGGTGTTTGGATAGAGGGTTAAACTGGGGGCGGGTTAGAAGTGGGTTTGTGGTGATATGATTGTATTGAAGTTTGAAAAAGCGAGAACTTATTGTGATGTGATTGTATTGAAGTTTGGAAAAGTGAGTAAAAGTGGAGTAGTTTATAATTTTTATATGATATGATGGTATAATATATTATTTTTTGATAGGATTGATGATGTAAAATTGATTTATTTATTTTTTTTAAAAAAGAATAAAGTGGAGCCCATGGGAAGAAAGGGGGATGTGGGTTAAGGGAGGTAAACTCCCCTAACCCGCAGGTAACCTGCATGCCAAACGCTACCTTAGTGTATCAGCAGGCTAGATTCACATGCTATTCCTTTTAATTAAGTCAATATTAGTGTAAAATCCAAATCATTCATTGACGGATCTTTGGCTCCGTCACTTGATTCCAACAACTCTAGTCTACCTCCGACAACCAAATCATCGTCCTCAGCTCCTCCTTAATTTGATAAATGCCTCACACACCTTCGTTCACCCGGTCTCACTCAGATCGAGAGATCCGGGTCTCCCTCTTCGCCCTTCACTGGAGATCATCACCATCGCCCGATCTATTAATGCCTCGCATCCGCCACCTGAAGCTCCCTTGAGACTCGCCTTTTTTCCACTAACACCCTCCTGTAGAAAACAAAGAAAAACGGTGCCTTTGCAGAGGAATTCATGGTGAGTTTTGCTACTCCAGGTCTTGAACTCCTCTAGACATCGCTGGAGCACCTCAAGCCTTTTTGATCCCTCTGGTAGCTAGAGGACGCCTCCGGGAATCTCTCATCTCATTTCATAGCAGCAGAAAATGCTGGAGGGAGGAGATCTCCTTGGAGGAAGTTCACCCAAGCAGAGCTTCTTCCCTATTCGTCCATCCTCCTCCTCCGCCATTGGATCGGGGGCCATCTCCAGTTCAAGTAGCCATAGTTAGATAAGAGCGAGCCATCACCGTTGATCTTCACTCAAAGATATAATCCTCACCGTCGTTAGCCGAAGCATAATCACGTGCTGTGAGCATACCACATGGATACGTGAGGATCATCTGCCCATTCGATCAGGCATACATGGGGGTATTTTGCATTTTCCCTACGCCTTTTGTTTATCTCATTTAGTCCTGTAATTTATTTAAGTAGTCTAAAACTTTGTGGGATACTTGTAAGGAACCCCCTGAGATGGTTTCATGACGCATTTGGGTCCATGCCAAGTAACCTCACGTGTCGTCCCACGTGAGGTGGCCATTTTGCATTTAACCCCTTGTAGTATTTTGTATTTTAGTTTAATACTTAAATATTAAATATTATTTATAATATTTTGGGTAATTTGTACATAACCCCTGATTTTTATTTTAATTGCAAATATACCCATACAAGTTCAACAATTTTTATACTTGTTCTTTAATTTTTATAAATATCATCCGCGCTCTAACAATTATGAAAAATAGGGTTTGGTGCATGCTTGCATACAATTTCACGGTATATTTTTAGATTTACATTTTAGGTATTTTTTCTATTTATTAAAAATCAAAATAGCATAATTTTATCCCTATTTCAATTAAAAATTACCAAAAAATATAAACCTTTTTTTGAAAAATTCCCCCAAAATTATATCTGGCTTACTATTGTATTTCACAACTTCAGACCAAACCTCTAAAAATAAAAAAATCACTAAAAATTGAAAAACCCTAAAATCTTTTAAAAATATAAAAAAATCACTAAAAAATCCTAAAATATTTATTTCTATCTCTAAATTTTCTTTATATTATTATCTATATATTAAAATTGATTTGGGGAACATGGCACTTTTTATTATTTTTACTCTCCAAATCAATTCCGTCTATTTATTTAATCCTTATTTTCAAATATTTTTGACTTTAAAATAACTAAATATTAGCAAAAATTCCCCAAAATCATAAAAATAGTAAAATATAAAAAAGTACAAAAAACATTCAATTCTATATTTTTTATTTTTTTTGTATTTGTAATTATGTTACTCTATAGTATCTATATAGTTACATATATTCTTATACTATTTATTAAAAAGAAAAATAAATTTAAAATCAGAAAATATAAAAAGAAAAATACAAATAATAAAATTATAAATAATTGAAAAATATAAAAATTAAAATCCAAGAAATATATAATTAAAAACTCACAAAATTCAAAATATCTAAAAAAATCCCGAAATCATTTATTGTCTTTCTTTGCCAATTTTGATTGTCTATCCTCAGTTGTTGTCTGTGTTCGACCCCAACTGTACTTGTCCACTATACACTCTATTGTAGGGTATAATAAATTTTGATTCAAACTACTTGCATTGATTTTCTATGCATTGTGTGGTTAATTGTTGTTTGACTTGACTTGTGTTTTGTCGCCTCAACAACATTTTATCTTTGCATTTCATGATGATAATAATTTAGACCCTCGCAAAAGTCATCTCAACAAATGGCACTGTTGTCGGGAAGCAACGACGCATAGATTGTGCGTTTTTGTTTCCTTGTTTCTTCTTTCTTGTTTGTTTGTTTGTTTGTCTTTGTTTCTTTATTTGTCATTTCATTTGATATTATTTGTGAGATGCCTAACCCTCTTCCTTGCTTGACTTTTTTACGAGGGATCACATATTAAGGGAGGCTCTCCTAGGATATCTATGCACCCACGTGAAGTGGAGTCGGCTTTTCTAACCTAGCCGACAAGAGAGAGAGACAAAAGAAGACTTGGAAGACTTTTGAAGACAATGTCTTTTGCCTTTTATTTCATTTTATTTTATCTTGTAATTTAAGTGAGAGAGAGAGACATTTTATTATAATAATTTGGGCTCTCCAGACACTGCTACTTCATGAGGTCCACTGCCCGAATGATTATTCACTTGGGGGCCTCGTCGGTTTTATCGTGTTTTCTCCGCCCTTCTTTTTCTTTATTTCGCGAGTTTTAAGTTTATTTTTGTTTGTTTTGTGTGATTGAACCCTAGTTCTAGAATTGGCTTGCTCGATGGATTAATGTCCAAAGCCCTAATTAAGTTGCATGTACCTATAGTCTGCTTCTAGATCTAGTTAAATTGAATGGTTGATTATATAGACTTGAGACTGCACCCCGAGAGAGGCAACATATAGCGCTTGTAGGATTTGTTATGGCGGGCACCGAGGCGGCCTCGAAGATCGGACCCTTGGTTTCATATCTAGATAATTAGCATCTTGTTCTTTACGCTAATAGAAAATTTGTTCTAGGGTGATTTTATCGGTTGTATTGTATATAGATAGGTTTCAATTCTGCTTAGCATCCTTGCATGAATAGAACTAGAGGCAAGGTGACCATTTGTACTTAGCATCCATCATTGTTTTCGCCTCGCATTGCTTTTTCGACTCTCTCCCTCTGATTTTGACCACCGAGGATTATATAGGAATTGATCCCCATCACGACTCGTGCATTTTTATTAAAAATCCAAAAAAGTGATAACAAATAAAATTTGGATTGTTAAATTTACTCGACCCTAAAAGAAAGAAAATTCATTGTCATGGGGAGAATACTCCCCTCATTGTATTCGTATTTTATTTACCATGTACACACTAAGGATTAATGCCCCAATCCCATGGCTACCTAAGTGTTTGTACTACTTTTTTCTAATTCACCTAACTCTAAAATTGAAAAAGATAAGAAGACCGAACTTTCACGATCATCTTTGTGTTGATTAGGGAAATTGAGGGGTTTTTGTTTGTTTTTGTTTGTGTTTGTTTGTGTGCATATTCGATCTTCTCTCCACATTTGCACCTTTTTCTTTCCATATCTTATTTTGACTATTATGATCTCCCGATTCCTTCTAATCCACTATTTTAGGCGTTGGATTTTGAGTTTTACCCACCACCACCACCCTCTCATTTCCCATCATCTCAGTCACCTAATACTGAGCTATTGGAGTCACCTCTCATGAAGACCACGCTTGAGCACTTGACTCAGATGATGGAGCACATGAAGGAGATGGTTGATAAACTCATTATTATAAATAAGATCCATATTGATGATTCACCCTCTAGATTTATGGATTCACTTGAGGACACCCATGAGAGCTTGCAATTACCCAAAACACAAAAAATAAGAAAAATTTAAAAAACACAACAAGATTTTGGGAGACAAACAGTCAAGTCATTTTGTGAGGAGATGGTAACCATGCCAGATCCCATACCACACACACATTCACCACAGTTCCCACCTTTGACCTCTAATGAATCCTCATTTCATCATCTTTATTCTTTGATTTTGGCCTTTAAACTCTAGCTAAATGCATGTATATAACATTAATTTGCCAAAATAAATACTCTATAAGTTGTACAAAATACTGTATAAATACTGTATTTATTGCCAAAATAAAAGAATAAAGAAAAGAAAATAAAGAGAAATGAGACACCATAGGTGTTGAGTGACCCTAGCCCCTGAGACCCAGTCATAATGATGACTTAGTCGACAAGGAATAAAGTAAGGGGAGATAGGGCAATGAATTGTATAGTAAATGCAATCGGAAAACCCTACAAAAACAAGCCAATAATTACCTTTTGAGACCTATTTTATTTTATATTATTTATTAATCAAATCAATAAACTTTGTCCATGAAAGTTGTAGATAAAAATACAAATAAAAATATAAAATTGATTTCATAGAAAAATAATATGCAATGTACTTTTTATACTCAAAATAAAAAGCTAAAACCTAAACTTCTTAGACCCATATTTCCTTAATAAAAAATCAAATGCATCAAAATAACCTTTAATTGTATATCTTTTAATAAGTTGTTTAATGAGTGTGGTTTCACTTATTTTGGAGTTATGGTGTGAAAGTTAGGTTTTGGAATCCAATTGTATAGTTTACATGTTATTCTTCAATATTTTTATAATTTTGTAAATATTATTTATAATATATGTACATATTTAGAACATAATAAAACCATAAAGAAAGCACAAAAATAAAATAAGTATACAAAATACATAGATGAAATACATATACTTATATCTATATATTATATACATATATTTATTTAAGTGTGCACATAACATCATAAAAATACAATAAAAATATATTTATGTATATTTAAATAAGTTATAGATAAATAAAATACGTGTATAAAATAATTAAATATAAAATATAAAATAAAAATAAAATACATAAAATATAGATGATATATTTGTACTTGTAAAAAGTAAAATATATTACAATGCCTTGAAAAGTAAATAAAAGTATGCAATAAATACTACATAAAATTTGGAATATTTTTTATGTTTTAATAAAATAATAATTAAATAGTATACTTATTTATTCTTTTTCCAAGGCATTTTTGCCTTGGAATTTCCTGTTTGCTCCACGTGGACCAACCATGTGCAAGTGTCTGTTGACCTATGGTCTATTGGATGGCTGCCGAGAGGCACCATCCAATGGTGAATGGGCTTCGTCTCGTGCCAGAGGAGCGGCGACATATTTGGAGCTCTGGCAAGGTCACCAGAGCTCCTTCGAGCTCCTCCGCTTCGCAAAAGGCCCGTGGAGGGCTGGGTCACCTAGCGAGGATGGCCGTTAGTCAGAGAAGCTCCTAGACGATCTGTAGATGGAGTCCAACGCTGCGTCGTCGGAAAGGAAGCTTGAGATCGGAGATGAGGTGCGAAGTCTGATAATTGAATACCTGCAGGGGTTAGGGAAGTAGCCGAGGTGTACGTGCGTGCAAGTGAGTGAAGTGAGGGTGAGCGGAGGGCTGTGGACTCGTTTCTAATTCATCTAACTCTAAAATTGAAAAAGATAAGAAGACCGAACTTTCATGATCATCTTTGTGTTGAGTAGGGAAATTGAGGGGTTTTTGTTTGTTTTTGTTTATGTGCATATTCGATCTTCTCTCCACATTTGCACCTTTTTCTTTCAATATCTTATTTTGACTATTGTTATCTCCCGATTCCTTCTAATCCATTATTTTAGGCGTTGGATTTTGAGTTTTACCCACCACCACCACCCTCTCATTTACTATCATCTCACTCACCCGATACTGAGCTATTGGAGTCACCTCTCATGAAGACCACGCTTGAGCACTTGACCCAGATGATGGAGCACATAAAGAAGATGGTTGATAAACTCATTATTATAAATAAGATCCATATCGACGCTTCACCCTCTAGATTTATGGATTCACTTGAGGACACCCATGAGAGCTTGCAATTGCCCAAAACACAAAAAAAATTTAAAAAAAACACAACAAGATTTTGGGAGACACACAGTCAAGTCATTTTGTGAGGAGATGGTAACCATGCCAAATCCCATACCACACACACATTCACCACAGTTCTTACCTTTGACCTCTAATGAATCCTCATTTCATCATTTTATTCTTTGATTTTGGCCTTTAACCCCTAGATAAATGCATGCATATAACATTAATTTGCCAAAATAAATACTCTATAAGTTATACAAATTACTGTATAAATACTGTATTTATTGCCAAAATAAAAGAATAAAGAAAAGAAAATAACGAGAAATGAGACACCATAGGTGTTGAGTGACCCTATCCCCTGAGACTCAGTCATAATGATAACTTAGTCGACAAGGAATAAAGTAAGGGGAGATAAGGAAATGAATTGTATAGTAAATGCAGTCGGAAAACCCTACAAAAATAAGCCAATAATTACCTTTTGGGACCTATTTTATTTTATATTATTTATTAATCAAATCAATAAAATTTGTCCATGAAAGTTGTAGATAAAAATACAAATAAAAATATAAAATTGATTTCATAGAAAAATAATATGCAATGTACTTTTTATACTCAAAATAAAAAGCCAATCCTGCCGGAGGAGCGACGACATATTTGGAGCTCTGGCAAGGTCACCAGAGCTCCTTCGAGCTTCCCCGCTTCGCAAAAGGCCCGTGGATGGCTGGGTCACCTAGCGAGGATGGCCATTAGCCGGAGAAGCTCCTAGACAATCTGTAGATGGCGTCCAACGCTGCGTCGCTGGAGAGGAAGCTGAGATCGGAGATGAGGTGCGAAGTCCGATAATTGAATACCTGCAGGGGTTAGGGAAGTGGCCGAGGTGTACGTGCGTGCAAGTGAGTGAAGTGAGGGTGAGCGGAGGGCTGTGGACTCGTTGTTAATTCACCTAACTCTAAAATTGAAAAAGATAAGAAGACCAAACTTTCACGATCATCTTTGTGTTGAGTAGGGAAATTGAGGGGTTTTTGTTTGTTTTTGTTTGTGTGCATATTCGATCTTCTCTCCACATTTGCACCTATTTCTTTCCATATCTTATTTTTATTATTGTGATCTCCTGATTCCTTCTAATCCACTATTTTAGGCGTTGGATTTTGAGTTTTACCCACCACCACCCTCTCATTTCCCATCATCTCACTCACCCGATACTGAGCTATTAGAGTCACCTCTCATGAAGACCACGCTTGAGCACTTGACCCAGATGATGGAGCACATGAAGCAGATGGTTGATAAACTCATTATTATAAATAAGATCCATATTGATGCTTCACCCTCTAGATTTATGGATTCACTTGATGACACCCATGAGAGCTTGCAATTGCCCAAAACACAAAAAAAAAGAAAAATTAAAAAAAAACACAACAAGATTTTGGGAGACACACAGTCGAGTCATTTTGTGAGGAGATGGTAACCATGCCAAATCCCATACCACACACACATTCACCACAGTTCCCACCTTTGACCTCTAATGAATCCTCATTTCATCATCTTTATTCTTTGATTTTGGCCTTTAAACCCAAGTTAAATGCATGTATATAACATTTTGCCAAAATAAATACTCTTTAAGTTGTACAAAATACTGTATAAATACTGTATTTATTGCCAAAATAAAAGAATAAAGAAAATAAAATAAAGAGAAATGAGACAACATAGGTGTTGAGTGACCCTAACCCCTAAGACTCAGTCATAATGATGACTTAGTCGACAAGGAATAAAGTAAGGGGAGATAGGGCAATGAATTGTATAGTAAATGCAGTCGGAAAACCCTACAAAAATAAGCCAATAATTACCTTTAGGGACCTATTTTATTTTATATTTTTTATTAATCAAATCAATAAACTTTGTCCATGAAAGTTATAGATAAAAATACAAATAAAAATATAAAATTAATTTCATAGAAAAATAATATGCAATGTACTTTTTATACTCAAAATAAAAAGCCAAAACCTAAACTTCTTAGACCCATATCTCTATAATAAAAAAATCAAATGCATCAAAATCACCTTTAATTGTATATAACTTTTAATAAGTTGTTTAATGAGTGTGGTTTCACTTATTTTGGAGTTATGGTGTGAAAGCTAGGTTTTGAAATCCAATTGTATAATTTACATGTTATTCTTTATTATTTTATAAATTTATAAATATTATTTATAATATATGTACATATTTAGAACATAATAAAACCACAAAGAAAGCACAGAAGTAAAATAAGCATACAAAATACATAGATGAAATACATATACTTATACCTATATATTATATACCTATATTTATTTAAGTGTGCAGATAACATCATAAAAATACAATAAAAATTTATTTATGTATATTTAAATAAGTTATAGATAAATAAAATATGTGTATAAAATAATTAAATATAAAACAGAAAATAAAAATAAAATACATAAAATATAGATGATATATTTGTACTTGTAAAAAGTGAAATATATTAAAATACCTTGAAAAACAAATAAAAATATGTAATAAATACTGCATAAAATTTGGAATATTTTTTATGTTCTAATTAAATAATAATTAAATAGTATACTTATTTATTCTTTTTCTAAGGCATTTTTGCCTTGGAATTTCCTGGTTGCTCCACGTGGACCGACCATGTGCAAGTGTTTGTTGACCTATGGTCTATTGTATTGTACCTCCTCTGACTTCTGTCAGAACTTCACCAACCCTCACCCAATTTCCTATGCCTCCACCTTCACCCTCTGACCTCGAGCTTTCCACCATAGTGCAGGCGAATCGTCCCTCTTCCACACTCATATATGAATCTTCACCAACCCCCACCTCCGATCACATAGGTACTCCTCGAAGAATCCCCAAAATTTCATCTATAAATATAGCCCCCTCACCTCTTTTGATTTTTTAATCTCTCTTGAATCATTTCTAACCCCTCAGATCAGCCCCTTCACTTTGTGGAGGTGACAACTTCACGAAGCTGCCAATTTGCAACATGGAAGAGTGAAAAGAGAGCAACATCCAACCACCTCTGGCAAGCTGCCGTCGAGGTCCTGCTTCTGGCTTTCTTGGCCAGTTGATCCCCATTTTCTTTGCATTCCTAGGTAAATTCTTCGGTTAGATTTCATTATGCATCGTTAATTTTAAGTTCTGTTAAATTTCTAGGCTCAATTAGCAAAACACCCAAATTCCTGGAGTTCACACTCCAGGCCTGTTCCATAAGTACTCTCGATTGTAATCGACCTATCGACCCCCTCACTTTATTTCCCTTCCATTTCTCTGTAAAATGCCCCACCTATCACCTTGATTCTTGAACGGAATCGAGCCAGCTAAGCTTAGCCCCTCCTGCTCACCGGAGCTTCCCCATCCCATCACCCATTTTGCGCAACAGCTTCATCTACCGGCCGAGAGGCATCGTCTCGGTCCATAGAACGTTTTGGTCCAGGTCTAACATTCAGGAGAGCCCTCTAGTGTGCACACGAGAACTTGGAATATCTCCATGACCCGGGATGGAGGGAGGTGCCCTAGCTCATCGTCAAGCTCTCTTAGGACCATTTGGAGGAGACCCATGCATGTGGAGGACCTCCAGGAAGATGATAAACCCATCATCTAGAGGATTCATGCCCAAATGTACCTGGATTTGGTGATTGATGGTCATCATCCTTGGTGTTCTTCCTGTTCTTGGAGGACACCCAGCTACCATCCGATCGAGGCTCGTTACCAGATCTAATCGTCTCTGTTGATTCAAGGCGAAAGGGTGTGCGCCCACGACTGCACGATCAACCACGTGGTAAACATTCAATGGCTTGATGCACAAGCGTAAGTGGGTAATTTTCTAAGGATCCCCTCCGCTTTTATGTATTTTCTTAGTAGCCCTATAATATTTTATCTCATTTACATATTAGTGGACTATTTACATATAACCCCCTGAACTATTTGATATTGCACTTTAGTCCTCGTCCTCATCACCTCACATGACGACCCACATGCTTAGGTCAATTGCATGTATAACCTATACCTTTTGTAATTACTTTTTAACATAAAAAGTTCAAATATCACTTATAACTTTCTAGGTTATGTGTATTGTGCCCCATGTGTTTATTTTTAATTGCAAATATGTCCCTGTCAGTTCATTAATTTTTTTATAATTTCCATTTATTAAAAAATAGCATCCATGATTCGAAAATTCTCAAAAAATAAGGTTAAGTTCCTGCTTGCTTGTAGTTTCACGCTATATTTTTAGGACAATATTTTAGGACTTTTTCCTAATTTATAAAAATAAAAAAGAGCACGGATATTCCCTGTTTGCAGTATACAATACCAAAGAATATAAAAACATTTTGAAAATTTCCAAAAACATATTTTATTTATTATTATATTTTCCAACTCCAGACAAAAATCCCTAAAAATAGAAAAAGAAAAAGATAAAAAATTAAAAAGCTCCAAAATCTAGTAAAAAGGCAAAAAACTCACAAAAAATCCCAAAAATATTTATTTTAGCCTCTAAATTTTCTTTACATTATTATTTATCTATAAAATTGATTTGAAGAATTTTTGACATATTTTGTTATTTTTATCTTCAAATTAATTCAGACTATTTATTTAATACCTATTTTGGGACATTTTAAACTTAAAAAAATATACAAAAATTAATAAAAAAATTCCCTAAAATAAAAAATAGTGAAAAATTATAAAAAACATAAAAACATTTTATTTTGATATTTTTAACTATTTTTACTTATAGTGTTAAGGATATTATCCCATAGTGTATTATATATCTTTAATATTAATATATATATAAGTTAAATTATTATTCATTATTATAAATATTTTAATAATTATTTTTTTAAAAAATATATAATCATTACTTAATATTAGAATTTTTTTTAATAATATATTTAAAAACCCACATTCTTTGATTAATAGTGTGCAGACTTATATGCATACGTACCTATATTATTTATTCATTATTTATTTATAAAAATTATTGAGTGCTACACTGTGTGTTCCCTGTGTTTGAGATCCTATTATGCTTGTCACTATATACATTTATTTGTAGGGTTTATAATAAGTTTTGATTCACTCATGTTTATTCTTGCTTGACTATATTGTGGGTTGATTATTATTATGATCACTTGGTCTCTTGGAGGAGTTACCTCAACGACTTCGCTCCCACCTTGTGTGGAGCATACGACTCACTCCTCTGATTAAGTTGGTCATAAGAAATGGTGCCGTTGCCGGGGAGCAACAGATTCTAGCACATTTTTGTATATATAGTTGCATATTATTCATTCTTTAATCTCTATTTATATAATTTCGATAATTAGTTAACTGTTCTAATCCTGGTTTCTTATTGATCTTTCTTGTGAGGGACCGCTTGACGAGGGCTATCTCTTAGGAGGTGGACGCACCCAAGGTGAGCACAGGTTGGCATTCTCTTGTGAGACAACCAGGAGAGAGCAGAAGAGGGAAGCAAGGAGAGGAGAAGAGCAGCCCAACATATCTTTTATTTTCATTTTTTGAGAGAGCGTGTCATTTTATTTTTAAAATAATTTGTAATTAATTTAGACACTGCCACACTTAGCGAGGTCTAGTGCCCAAGTGTCTGTTCACCTAGGGGCCTCGTCATAGTTTTTCATGTTTTATCGCATTTCTTTTATTTCGTTTCACATGATTTGAGCTTTCCACCTTTAATTTTATTTATTTTCTGTGAGTGAGCCCTTAGACACTAGGTTGCTTGACTCAGTAGTTAGGTCTAAAGCCCTAATTATATTGCATGCACCTATAGTGATACGTAATTGGACTTAGTCAAAATTAAATATTGATTATTCAGACTTGAGATCGAGCATCGAGAGAAGTGCTATACAACGCTTGTAGGATCCATTATGGCGAACACCGATGCACTTCAGAGATCAGACTTTTGGATCTCATTTCTGAATAATTAGCATTTGGTTCTTCCTGATAATAACAACTATAGTTTGGGACGCTTTCTTTCAATTACATATCGCCATATAGTGTAAATATTCCAATTTTGCTTTGTATCCGCATGGAGAGAGCTGGGAAGCACTGTAAGTAATTCTAACTTTGCATGCATCATTAGTCACTAAGGCGAGATTTCCATCTTAATGACGACTTGCACAGCTTTTTCGTCATCTCCCCCTATGTTTATATTACTTAGGATTAAAGGAAAAATACAAAAATCGTTAGACGACTTGCTCTGAAAAATACTCAAAAAATAGAAAATCCAAAAATTAAAAAAAGAACTGCTAAATAAACTCGACCTTAATTAAAATTCGCAACAAACCATTCATTTTTTGGGGTTCATAAAGCCCACATTTTTACAGGTACACTCCAGACAGAGTGAGGCATGACCCTCTAAGAATTAGAGCCAAAAACCTAATCTGTAATTGCCTTGTGTATTGCCTCGAGTATGGAAGTATTGATGAATCTATCATACATGACCGAGTAGGGCTTCATTGAGCATGGTGTTCCCAGATTGTGTGGAGAATCAGACTTTGTCTGAAGTACTGATCCTAGGCCACGTCCTCATGGGTGTGTCTGTCTCATCAATTTGTGTCCGAGTAGGTCCGTAGTCACAGGTGATTCCATTGAGAGCGAGGTCCGAAGTATTGATTTCTGCTATTGGCTTCTCTCTTATTCTTTGGCTGATTAGGGATCCAAGAAGGATTACAAGGACCTCAAAAAATGCAGACTACATGTTACAACGGAGGAAGACAAGTACGAGATACTTTTTTGGTTGTATTCTTACTCCTATAAGGTTAGCGTACTTAAGGACTTGTTATAAGATTGCCTGAAAATAACAATAAAATTGAAGAGATAAAAATACTTGAACTCTTATGGCTTCACATGTGTTGGGTGGGTGAATCCATACTTGTCTTGCATTTGTTTGAATTAGATTAAGGTTCAAAGATCAGTCATGCACAGTTTGTACCTTTTTTACTTTCTTCTATTTCATTCCTCATTTTGCCCATACCCACTTGGAGCCTTCTATTATTTTACATTCCCTTTGTTCCTTGTTTGACCTCCGTATCATTCCTCCATATCGATCTCCTCTTGACATTCGAAATGGTAACATATGGATGGCTTAGTCGGGACCCCATTGACACTAATCTATTCCATGCGCTCGTCCTCTCCAATAATTCAGGGCGATTCACGAGAACCCGGTTCAGACTCCGCGAACCAATCTCTATACTCCCTATCTTCTCTAATAATTCAGGATCACTCTTGTCCCGAGCTCTGTCCATTTTGGATGGCCATTGATTTCACTCCTTAGACCTCACCATCCCTAATGAAATTCTATGTTGACCTTAACACAGAACGATTCTCTACATATGGTGCTTCAATTCAGACTAATCGGGGCATCAATCCATGTACAGATCATGAGCCCGATCTGGATCCAGAGATTCTCTTGGATTCAGAGTCAGAAACATATACAGAGATGGCTCCTGGAGGAAAAAGGAAGGGACCGCAGAACCTACCGCATCTACAACAAGAGAAGGGTCAGCTAGATCATAACGCCATGAATGCCCAGCTTCTCATCTCATTCGGGTGATCTGGAAGTGGCTCACCGACCAGGCATTGGCCCAGGTAGCCTTCCAGGGCATGCTCAATGACTTGAGGAGAGGAAGAGAAAACCCAGGAGGAGGAGTATGAGGAGGAGGAGGAGGAGAAGGAAGAGAAGGTGGAGGTCGTGTAGGCCCAACAGACGAGCCCAGAGAAGAGCGACCCAAGCCAACTCCTAAAGAGACAAACAAACCTGGGGCATGTCAAGACATCGAGTGGATCCAGATCCTAGCGATCCACTTACATTTTGAGAAGAAGCCTCAACTCTTGGCGCTCTTGCCTAGCTTCCATGGAAATGCAAATGAGGAACCATATATCCACCTACAACATTTCGGGCACATTTGTGGTACAACACACTACCCTAACATACCGTTACGAGTAGTCAAAATGACAACATTCTCATTCAGTCTCCAGGACAAGGCCCTTCATTGGATCAACCACTTGGGGAAGGTCGTCACGACATGGGAAGAACTTAAGTTCAACTCCCTGCATAAGTATTACCCCCTCGGGCGACTTAATCAGATGTGTGCCTGCATCGACAACTTCACCCAAGCCACCCACGAGTCCATTCACGAGGCTTGGGAGAGGTTTACGGAGTTGCAAGAGAAATGTCCCCATCATGACATTCCTATGACTAGCCTGGTCCAACACTTCTTTGGGGGACTTACAATCGAGAGATAGAAGCTCGTGGATTCTATGTGTGGCAGTTCACAATTCAACAAGGACGAGGGCGTTGTATGGAAAATCTTTGTGGAGATGGCCGAAGGAAAGGTTGCCTTGTCGTCGTCCCATGCTTATCAGCACCAACCCCACACTCTTCAGTAACCAGTCCATATGGCATCTTCTCACGAGTTGGACAGGGAAAAAGGCTCCAGCATGAGCATTATAGGGATCCACCTATCAGAGGTGGATATCATAGAGAAACGATCACAGGACCTCAAGATACTTGTTGTGATTAAACAAAGGACACCAAATCTAGACAAGTTGGACCAGATTACCAGGCAGCTGGAGCTGCTGGTCAATATGATCAGCTCCTGCAATTCCGTGTCTGCATCGGCTACCACTCCTGCTGAGATGAAAGAACAAGCATCGCCGGAGTCTCCTCAGCCAAGTCAGCCTGAGTCAGAAAACCGACATGCATATTACGTGTAGGCTTCAGAATCTACATCTCTGTAGCAACCATAACAACAGTTGGTAGTTTACCAACATGATCCAAAGACTATTCAGGATCCATGTTTCCTTCCCCCCACCTCTCATTCAAGTGGTGAATGGTGTATGGGCTAACGATGCACAACCAGCCCGTCTAGGTGGACCCCAACAGGGACAACAAGCTGGCAACCGCCAGTTCCCAAAACAGCAAGGGGGGAGATTTATCCAGAACCATTCTCAACACCACTATCAGTCTTCGCCATACCAGGGAAATTGGAGACAAAATCAATATCAACAATCGCAGTACCGGCAATACCAATAGAACCAGCAGTACTCGGTTGTGCCATATCACCAACCTCCTCAACAGTACAATTAGAACCACCCTTCTCCTCAATACCAAAACCAGTATTCTCACTCGTAGCCCTACACCATTCCCAGTATCAGCATGGCTAGCATGCTGAACCATCTGAGGTTGCTCCTGTGAACCCCGCCTTAGATTATCTGGCTCAGCTAGTGAAAAACCTAGCAGAGATGAGCCAGAAACACGATGACCTAACCGTCACGAACACCTCGATTCCAACACAAGTAGAGGCTAACCCTAATAATTTTAGAAAGAACGAGAAGGTAGTTTGTGATGTTCCAGCCGGTCTAATAGAGTTAAATATTCTTGATTTGTTTTTGTCTAATGTTGTTACTCTCAAGAACGGTAGGACCTTGTAGCCATTAGCCACATGCAAGGGGGAGAATAAAGCTTCGCTAGGCAAATCATCATCTTCTACATCAGCCGATCCAGCCGGGCCGGGTGAGGAAGAAGAGGAAGTAAAAAGCACCATCAACAAAAAGCCAAAAAAATCAGAAAAATAAAAAATGCCAAAAAAGATAACACTAGCAATAGTAGAAGCAGGAGTACCAGCCAACCAGTCTTGGAGGAGACCGCACCTGCAGTTGATCCAGTGCCAGTATATGGAGCTCCGCCTGCTAATTTTGGATGCCCGCCATTCCCGGATGACCCTGCTCATTTTAGTCATCCATTTGTATAGCCTGATGTGGGAACAAATTTTTATGTAAATAAGAACTCTATTTCTACTGTTGTTTTTTATCATGTAAATATTCTGTTTTGCAGATGCCTTAAGAAAATCCAAAAAAATAAAAATTTGAAATCAACCTAGTCTGATCCTGATGTTGTTGAGTCATAGAATCTTGTTCTTGAAATGCCCTAGCTCAAAGGCATCAAGTACATGCCTAACATCAAGAAAGGTCTGAAAGAAGCATAGACTTCAAAGAGACAACCACGTAGAGCTAGAGAAAGAAATGTGAAACATATTCTAACTACGGTTACAATAAATGCAATCAACAATCTCCACACCAAAAAGAATGATATGGGAGCTCCTCTAGTCAGATTCCAGATGTTCGATCAGGAGTTCGATCGAACTCTACTTGATAGTGGATCCTAAATTAACATGATGCCCACTTTACTACTCAAAGAGTTTGGGTCGGGATCACTCAAGTCGACTAGAATGATTCTATAGTTTGCAGATACATCCATCAAGCATCTCGAGGAATTTTGGAGGATGTCATCGTTACCATTCAGGGAATGAACTTCCCTGCCGACTTCATCGTACTAGACATGGACACCTTAGCTCCTCTTCTGCATACCCCTATATTCCTTGAATGGTCGTTCCTTCGAACATCCAAACCAACGATGAATTATGGCACTGGGCAGATCACCTTCCACTCAAACAATGACAAGCTGCTAATTGAGACGATCCAAGTACAGAAACCATCAGAGCCTGCATTAGATGAGAGTGATCCAACAGAGCAACAAACAGAAGACTGTGACTTTCTGACTGAAATATGTAATACAAATATGTTCATGGATTATACCGAAACCCACAAGTTCCTTTCCACACTAGAACTAGTAGACAACACAATCTAATTCCTAGATATCCTTGATGATGAGATTTTTGTTGAGTTTCTTGATGAACACATCTATGGACACTTGTCATTGGCAGATCAAGAGGCAATCATTGAAGTCCTCTGTGAACAAGATTCTGTGATAGAAGAATTCTGTGCAGCATAGAATGCATAGCCCACAATGCCAATGGTGGACATATTATAGTCGAAAATATCTATACCTTCTCCCTGTACAGTAGCCGAAGTTACCACAGAGCTGAATCAGACGCCGCCTGAGATCAAACCACTTCCACCAAACATGAAGTATGCCTTCCTTGTAGGTGGACACAACTTGTTCCCTGTGATTATCAATTCACAACTAATCGAGGAACAATAATCTCATCTGCTCGAGGTTCTAGAAAGAAACTGCAAGACCCTAGGCATGAAAATTTTAGATCTCCATGGGATGTACCCCTTACTAAGCTTGCATCACATATATCTTGACGAAGACAACAAGCCTTCCTGAGATTTCCAGGGAAGATTGAATCCAAACCTCTGGGAGGTTGTGATAAATGAGATCACGAAATGGTGTGACCCGAGATTCATATATCTCATCTCCGACTCAAAATGGGTGACCCCCTTGCATGTTGTGTCGAAGAAGTCAGAGATCACCATGATCAAGAATGACAAAGGAGAGGAGATCGCAACCAGAGTACCCGCATCTTAGCACGTCTATGTAGACTACAGACGCCTGAATCTAGCGACCAAGAAGGACCATTTCCCGCTCCCCTTCACCGAGTGGATCGTTGAGCAATTGAGTGCGAAGGAGTATTTATGTTTCTTGGATAGATACTTTGGTTGTAGTCAAGTTTCTATAGCTTCTAAGGATCAAGAGAAAACAACCTTCACCTGTCCTTTGGGACCTACGCCTTCCGCAGAATGTTGTTTGGGTTATGTAATGCTCCGACGACATTTCAATGATGCATGTTGGGCACATTCGCAGATATGGTTGGAAGTTTTTTTGAGGTTTTCATGGACGATTTTTAGGTCTATGAAGACAACTTCGATCAATGCCTATCTTATCTAGATCGAGTCTTGAAGAGATGCTGTGAAGTGAACCTTGTACTCTCGTGGGAGAAGAGCCATTCATGGTGATAGAGGGTATTGTGCTAGGCCATGTCATATCAAAACGTGGCATGGAGGTGGACCCTACGAGGGTGGACATTATTTCAAAACTAGAGCCACCTACAAATTTGAAGCAAGTCAGATCCTTTTTAGGGAACATCGGTTTCTACTGACGATTCATCCAATATTTCAGTATAATTGCCCGACCCCTAACTGAGCTTCTAGGCAAGGAGACATGTTTTATCATTGATGACAGAGTCCTCCAGGCATTTAATTAGCTGAAAGAATTGATTACCCAACCCCGTCCTTCAACCATTAGATTGGTCTCTCTTGTTTGAGATCACGACTGATGCTTCAGACTACACCATTGGAGCAGTTCTAAGACAACAAAGAGATAATCTACCATTCGCAATTGACTATGCTAGCAGAGCTCTAGATGAAACTCAGAGAAACTACACTGTCCCTAAAAAAGAGCTGCTAGCAGTCGTCTTTGCCCTGGAGAAATTCAGATCCCACATGCTTGGATTCAAAGTAATAGTGTATACAAATCACTCTACCATCAAGTACTTGTGGGCCAAGATGGACACCAAACCCAGACTTATCAGATGGATCCTTCTGCTCCAGGAATTTGATCTATAAATCCGTGATAAACCTGGAGTTAAAAATGTAGTGGCAGATCATTTGTCAAGATTACCAGAGTCGAATACTCCTGAGAAGAGCTTATTGTCGATTACAGAAACTTTCCCAAATGAAGCCATTTTGTCATCCACCTCGCTCCCTTGGTTTGCCGATATTGTGAATTATCTTGTGTCCAAGAGAACTCCACAAGATTGATCGAAGCTGAAAGTCGACAAATTCATGTCGGATATTCATTTCTATCAGTGGGAGGATTCTTATATCTTTTGTAAGGGGGCAAATTGCATCTGGAGGAGGTGCATTCCTTGGGAGGATGTCTAGAGAATCCTCAAGCACTGCCATGTTAGAGAATCAGGACACCACTTTGGGAGAAGAATGACAACAAAAGTTCTACAATGTAGCCTCTGGTGACTGACTCTATTCAAAGACATAGAAGAATTTGTTAAACACTATACTAACTATCAGATTGGGTGGTATTATTGGAATGAGAGACACAATGCCCTTGAAGTATATTCAAATTTGAGACATGTTTGAGACGTGGGGCATTGACTTCATGGGTCCGTTCCCGAACAGTGAGGGTTTTGACTATATTCTTCTTGATGTCGATTATGTGAGTCATTGGGTGGAGGCTATCCCAACCCGAGCCGTCGATAGTCGCATCGTCTATTGGTTTCTTAGGGAAACATCATTGCACAGTTCGGGATCCCTAAAATTCTTATATCAGATGGGGGTATCCATTTCATCAATAGAGAGGTGAAAAAACTGACACAAGAATTCTGCAATGAGCAGGTGAAAAAACTAACACAGGAATTCTGCATTGAGCATCTTGTGACCTCTCCGTACCACCCACAATCATATGACCTGACTGAATGTTTGAACAGGGAGACAAATGCAATTCTGCGGAAGCTTGTACGTCCCGACAGGAAGAATTGGTCATAATTGCTTGATTCTGTTCTTTGGGCCTATCGAACTGCATACAAGTCACCTCTAGAAATGTCCCCCTACTGCCTTGTGTACGGCAAGCCATGCCATCTTCGCGTAGAACTCATTCACAAATCTTTGTGGACAATTAATGTTTGTAATTTGGATTCCAATATGGATGGAAAGAATAGAAAGTTGGATCTGAATCGACTTCTAGATTTCCGTGTGTTGGAATTTGACAACAACCTAATGTACATGGAGAAGGTCAAGAAGTGGCACAACAAGAGCATCCGCTGCAAGACTTTCTAACCAAGTCAGAAGGTTTGGTTGTTTTATGCAAAACTCAAGTTATTCCTAGGGAAGTTGAAAAGCATGTGGACTGGGCCTTTCATAGTGACGCATGTGCGTGAAAATGAAAGCACCGTGATATCTGGACTGTCAGATCATGCACTACCATTTGTGATCAATGGGCAGTTACTGAAACCTTATCTCGAGCATAATACATTTCTGTCCGTAGTGGACTCAGTGCAGGTGGTCTACGGCGAAGGAATTCATGCCATAGCATCAACAGAATTTGACGAGGCCACAAAAACATTTTTGATTAGTTAATCTTTTTCTTATTTTCTTATTTTCATTTTAATTATTCAAATTCTTTCTTCTGTGCAGCACTCACCTCATTCATCTATGTTATACTTAGGATATGCTTCGTCCTAAGTATAGGGGGTGAGAACCCTCAGGTTATTCATTCTTCGATCCCTCGCATGCCGCCTCAACTCTTTATAATCTGTCTATACTTAGGGATATTTTACCCTAAGTATAGGGGGAGATATGCCGAGATGATTATTCATTTATTCATTCCCTCCCTCGACCCTCCCTGCATGTAGAATACAGTCTGTTATACTTAGAATTAATTGATCCTAAGTATAGGGGGCACGGTTGACTTCTTATTAGTTATTAAGTCGTTGTAGTATAGACTTTTCTATACTTAGTACAAGTTATGTATTCCTTTTCTCTTCAATCTATGAGGACATAGCTCAAGCTAAGTATAGGGGTTCAATATATACTTAGTATATATTTTATCCATAACTCGTACTTTTGTATTTTCAATAAGTATGGCTAAAATCTGTTGAAATAAGTATAAAGAAAATACTTGTATAAAATTCATTAGAATTCATTGTAAATGCCGATTAATAAATCGGACATAAACATTTTGCAAAATGGTTGAAAAATGATTTGAAAATCTTTTTGAAAAATCTTTTGAAAACTGTTTGAAAAATGTGTTGTAAAATATTTTCAACCTTCATAAAAATATTTTGTTTGTAAAAATTTCTTTTCTTTGTGTGAAATAAAATGTTTTGAAAATCTATTTGCAAATGATTTGAAAATGATTGAGAAAATAAATTTGAAAATCTATATATACTATTTGTAAAATATCTGCAAAATAGTTTTCAAATTTTGTAAAAAGGTTTGCAAAAATTATTTGTCAAAACTAGTTTATAAAATAAAATTTTCAAAATATTTGCAAAATCTTTTCAAATTATTTTGATAACTATCTACACAATTCAAGCAAATAAAATTCTTCTACAGACCTAACATACTAACTTGTAAATACTTGTAAAAACATCATGTAGATTCTTAAATCCTAATCCTTGTAAATAAGAAGATGCACTCCCGTGTAAACATCTGTACTTATTAATTTCACAAAAAGTTTGATTTGAAATATCCATAAAAATTCGCAAAATATAAAAAATCCATAAAAAGTTCAAAATCATAAAACAGCTTCAGAAAAATATTTTTTTTGCATTATACATAGCATTCACATTCTTCAAAATAACATAGAAAATTGAACATGTCCAAATAACGTCTGAAGATTGGAGCTTGGAATAGATCTTAATACACTTAATTTTAGAGGAACCCATTGAGGACTGGAAGTGGAGACATTTCAGGTTACCTTGACTTAATTGTTTTGATTCCATAAGACTATGTTCATGAGTCAATTCAATGTGCCTGAATAGAACCCTCCATATCATCCGTAAGACTCTTGAGGCAATGACTAGACTGGAAACCTCACACCTAACACTTAGCTCAACTTAGATAGACTGTTGAAAAATCTTGGAGTCTAAGTTGGGATGATGCAAGGTCGCTCCGTCAAGGGTTGCTCAGGAACCATCCTTGGGGATTGCCGACACTGGTACTCCAACCCACTTCTTTTAAGTACAAATATCTAAAGACTAGAGATGGATTGAAACCATGCTTCGGATGAGGAAAGGTCTACCAACGCAAAATTTTCCAAGATCCCAAAAAAGTGGGTGAACAGAAGATGCTATATCCAGTGGACACAAAAAAGAATGCAGAAGTTATGCAAACTCAAAGAAAATATCTAAAGAAGCCTACACCAAAACTTCCATAAAAATTTAAGCTTCAGAAAAAGCTTGCTTCTTGGTGAAGAATTGGTTACATTGATCGACACCACAAGAGAATGAAGATTACACTGGTCCATTCCCACTTCTTTTCCCATTCTTCAAACTTCTTATCTCATTCAGTTTTAAAGTCCGGGAGCACCTGACCTTAGAAGGGAATATCTGTCTCCATGAGGATGAGTTATCATAAGAGCAGACACCTTGGTAGTTCAATGGTTTTGTCTGGGGAGAGCTGAGCAATTTCACACACATGGTTCTATAATTTCAACGTAGCAAGAGTATGCGATTGAGAGGATGGTTTTGACCAGGCTGTGAATTAGACTGGATAATAGGAGTATGGAACCTAAGAGTTGTTATGTCACACCTCCTGACTCTGATGTAGTTCCTAACACACCATTAATCTAAAGGCCTTCTCTGAGCTCCAAACTTTAACTTTATTGAGACAAGTTTAAAGTCAAAAATTATTCCAAGGTATTTCTTTTTCTTTTCTTTATTTTCTTTTCTTCACTTATAGTCATAAGTGTAAGGGACTAACAATGGAAAGTATAGGGGGGTGATGAATCCTCATTTCATCACCTTTATTCTTTTATTTTGGCCTTTAAACCCTAGTTAAATGCATGTATATAGCATTAATTAACCAAAATATATACTCTATAAGTTGTAGAAAATGCTATAGAAAATACTGCATAAATATTGCATTTGTTGCCAAAAATAAAAGAATAAAGAAAATAAAATAAAAAGAAATGAGACACCATAGATGTTGAGTGACCCTAGCCCCAAAGACTCAGTCATCCTGATGACTTAGTCGACAATGAATAAATTAGGGGGAGATATGGTGACAAATTGTACAGTAAATACAGTCAGAAAACCATACAAAATTAGGTCAATAATTACCTTTTGGGACCTATTTTATTCTTTATTATTCTATCATCAAATCAATAATCTTTGTATAAGAAAGTTGTAGATAAAAATACAAATAAAAATACAAATAAAAATACAAAACTGATTTCATAGAAAAATAATATACAATGTACATTTTATACTCAAAATAAAAAGCCAAAACCCAAATATCCCATACCCATATCCCCTTAATATAAACTAAAAACGCATCAAAATCACCTTTAATTGTATATAACTTTTAATAAACTATTTAATGAAGGTGGTTTCACTTATTTTGGACTTAAGGTGTGAAAGTTAGGTTTAAGACCGCTATTGTATAATTATCTGAATAAAATATTCATTTTAGTTATTCTTCATTATTTTTATTATTTTGTAAATATTATTTATAATATATGTACATATTTAGAATAAAATAAAGCCATAAAGATTACACAAAAATAAAACAAGTATACAAAATGCATAGATGAAATACTTATACTTATACTTATATATTATATAGCTATATTTATTTAAGTGTGTAAATAACATCAAGAAAAGACAATAAAAATATATTCATATATTTTTAAATAAGTTATAAATATATAAAATATGTGTATAAAATAATTAAATATAAAACACAATAAAAATAAAATACATAAAATATAGATGAATATACCTATGTTTGTACTTATAAAAAATAACATATAATAAAATACCTCGAAAAAATAAATAAAAATAGGTAATAAATACTATATAAAATTAGTAATATTTTTTATGTTTTAATAAAAAATTAATTAAATCATATTCTATTTTATATTCATTTTCCAAGGCATTTTGCCTTGGAATTTCGTAGTTGGTCCATGTGGACCAACCAGGTGCAAGTGTTTGTTGACCTACGGTCGACTATACCCTACCTCCTCTGACTTTTGTCAAAACTTCACCAACCGCTGAATTCGCCCAATTTCCTATGTCTCCACCTTCACCCTCTGACCTCGAACCTTCCACCATCGTGCAGTCTAATCATCCCTCTTCCATGCCCATATCCGAATCTTCACCAACCCCCGCCTCCGATCACACAAGTCCTCCTCGAAGAATCCCCAAAATTTCATTTATAAATATAGACCACTCACCTCTTTTTGAGTTTTTAATCTCTCTTGATTCATTTCTAACCCCTCAGATCAACCCCCTTCACTTGGTGGAGGTGATAGATTCACGAAGCTGCTGATTTACAACACGGAAGAGTGACGACGGAGTATCATCCAACCACCTCTGGCGAGCCATCATTGAGGTCCTGATCATGACTTTCTCAGTCAATTGAGCCTCATTTTCTCTGCATTCCTAGGTAAATTCTTAGCTTAGATTTTATTATGCATCGTTAATTTTAAGTTCAGTTAAATCTCCAGGCTTAATTAGCAAAACCCCGTAATTCCTAAAGTTCTCACTCCATGCATGTTCCATAAGTACTGTCGATTGTAATCGACCCATCGACCCCCTCATTTTGTTCCCCTTCCATTTCTCCTCAAAACACCCCACCTATCACCTCGATTACTGAAGAATCGAGCCAGTGAAACTCATCCCCTTTTGCTCACCGGAGCTTCACCATCCTATCACCTATTTTGCGCAACAACTTCATCTACCGGTTGAGAGGCATCACCTCGATCTGTAGAATGTTTTGGTGATGTTCTAACATTCGGGAGAGCCCTCTGGTGCGCATACGAGAACCTAGAATATCTCATGACTCGGGAAGGAGGGAGGAGCCCTAGCTCATTGTCAGGCTCTCCTAGGACCATTTGGAGGAGACCCATGAATGCGGAGGACCTCCAGGAAGATGATGAACCCATCGACGTGAGGATTCGTGCTCGGACATACCTAGATTTGGTGATCGAAGTTCACCATCCTTGGTTTTTTTCCTATTGTTGGAGGATGCCCATCTACCATCCGATAGAGGCTCGCCACTAGATCTAATCGTCTCCGTTGATTCAAGGCGAAATGGTGTGCTCCCACAGCCACACGATCAACCACGTGGTAAGCATTCAACGGCCTGATCCATAGGCGTGAGTGGGTAAATTTCTAAGGGCCCCTCTACCTTTTTACATTTTCTAAGTAGCCCTGTAAATATTTTGTCTCGTTTAAATATTAGTGGATAATTTGCATATAACTCCCTGAACTATATGATATTACACTTTAGTCCTCAACCACACCATCTTCCGTGATAGCTCACGTGCTTGGGTCAATTGCATGTATAACCCTGTACCTTTTATAATTACTTTTTAATAAAAAAGTTTGAATATCACTTATAACTTTTCGGGTTATTTGCATTATGCCCACCATGTTTATTTTTAATTACAAATATGCCCCTGTAGTTCATTAGTTTTTGTACGTTTTCCATTTATTAAAATAACATCCATGCTCCAAAAATTCTAAAAAAAATAGGGTTAAGTTCTCGCTTGCTTGTAGTTCATGCTATATTTTTAGACAACATTTCAAGACTTTTTCCTATTTTATCAAAATAAAAAGAGCTTGGATCCAAAAAATATAAAAACATTTCGAAAAATTCCCCAAAAACATTTTGTTTATTATTTTATTTTCCAACTATAGATTAAAAATCCCTAAAAATAGAAAAAGAAAAAGATAAAAAATAAAAAAGCTCCAAAATCTAGTAAAGAAGGTAAAAAATCCCCAAAATCCTTAAAATATTTACTTTAGCCTCTGAATTTTCTTTACATTATTATTTATCTATTAAAGTTGACGTGAATATTTTTTGACATATTTTGTTGTTTTTATCATCAAAATAATCTGACCTATTTATTTAATCCCTATTTTGGGATATTTTTGACTTTAAAAATATATAAAAATTAGCAAAAATTCTCTAAAATCACAAAATCATTGAATAATTATATGAAATACATAAAAAATTTTGTTTTTATATTTTTGACTTTTTTTACTTATATTTATAAAGATATTATCCCATGGTGTGTTATATATCTCTATACAATAATATATAAGTTATATTATTATTCCTTATTATAAATATTTTAATAATTATTATAAAATGAAAAATATATTATCATTACTTAAATATTTAATTTTTTTATATAATCATAATAATATATTTAAACCACATATTCTTTGATTAATAGTGTGCAAACTCATATACATACACACCTGTATTATTTATTCATTATTTATTTATAAATAATATTGATTGCTACACTATATGTTCTCTATGTTCGACACTCTACTCTGCTTGCACTATACACATTTATTTGTAGGTTTATGGTAAATTCTGATTCACAAATGTTTATTCTTGCTTGATTATATTGTGTGGGTTGATTATTGTTATGATAACTTGGTCTCTTGGAGGAGTCACCTCAGCAACTTCTCTCCCACCTTGTCTGGAGCGTACAACTCTCTCCTATGATTAAGTTGGTCGTAACAACCCCAAGGATAACACTGTAGAGACTCCTTTTAGTGATCCTTATGTAGATGATCCAAAATCTTAAAAATATTGACTGAACTAGAAGTGGTGGCAGCTATTCATGAGATTATTGAAGCCCCATTTGCTAGGGCATGAACCAATTATCTACGCCCTCGCCCAAAAAAGAGAAAGCCATGATGCAGATATGAGCGACATATTTTGAACATGGCCATTGCCTATGCCATCACCCACCGTCCATACATTAGGAAAGGGAACATTGTTACACCTCTTGTACGATGCACCATTTCTGACTATTCATGTGATCACACTCTCCTTGACGGTGATGCTTCGATTAATAATACCCTTCTCATTTGTATAGTCTCTTCATTTAGGGCCTCTCAATAAGACCAGGATGATTTGCTAGTTTGCTGGTGGATCAATAAAGAGGCAGAAGGGTATCGTAGAAAACACCATCATTCAGATTCATGGCATGAACTTCACTGTTGATTTTATCGTATTGCCTATGGAGACCTCCACCCCTATGGAGCATCCTCCAATCATCTTGGGACAACATTTGCTCTATTCTATGAGAATCGTTACGATTATGGATCTGGAGAGATTCGCTTCCGTTCTGCTGGTGAGAGCGTTGTCTCGATCACCGCACCCATCAATGACCAGAGACCTGAATCTGACGAGAGTGTACCCATGTTAGATGACCTTGAGGATTATGATCTTGATGCTGATATCAGAGAGGTTTGCTTTTTGATGGATGATTATGAGACTCGAGGATTCCTCTTTGGTGAGGAAGACTTGGAAATTGTAAACATTGGAGTTCCCCCTTTTGGTGAGTGGCGATGCATTGATGACATCTGTGGTATTTACACCATAGAAACCTTAGAGCGAAGAACAAACTTAGTAGGAACTGCACAAGCTGAATTTGACCTTACTTCTTTCATCCATGAGTTTGGGCCTTTTTGTTTTGACCCAACAGAGAATTCCAAGGCTGAGCACGACCACACTACTTCCTCTGACCAGTTTGTGCCTTTTCACTTTGAGACCATTGAGGATCTTCATTAGGTTGATCCTGATTGGTTGGTGTCTGCTGATGACCCCGATATCGACTTACACTTTGTCAGATCCATTCCTCAACGGTCACGCAAGAAGGTGCACTTTCTACCTTATTGATCTTTGGATAGCCTCCATCTTGTATACCTACTTTTGTTTTTCTTCCTTCCATTTATCGTTTTGCTTATCCAACCCACTCTGTATTTCTCCTTTCTTAGGACGTACTTTGTCCTAAGTGGGGGGAGGGGGTGGGGGTGGACAAGCCAAGTGTTCATTCTTTGTTATGTTTCATCACTCTTGTTGTTGCCTATACTTAGGGCTCTTTTCCCATAAGTGTTGGGGAGCGATGTGTACATTCTCCCCTCGTATTTTTTCTTTTTATTTGATTCTTTTCTCGACCCCCAGCTATCTCCTTCCATTGACTATACTTAGGGATATCTCACCCTAAGTATAGGGGGAGACAGACTGAGTTGTGATATGTTCATTCCCACCCTTAATTCTCCCAGCCTTTGTATATAGTCTGCTATACTTACGATTATTTCATCCTAAGTATGAGGGGACGTTCAACTTCTCATTCATTTATTCTTTAGTCGTTGTCATATTGACTGTCTTATACTTAGTATGAGTTATATCTTCTCTTTTACTCTCTGATCTATAAGCACATAGCTCAAGCAATGTATAGGGGGGTAGTATATACATTGTATATACTTTAGCCATAACCCGTACTTTCGTATTTACAATAAGTATGGTTAAAATACAATTAATTAAATGTAAAGAATATACTTGTATAAAATTCATTAAAATTCTTTGTATATACCGATTAATAAATCAGGTAAAAATGTTTTGCAAAATGTTTGAAAAATGGTTTGCAAATCTCTTTAAATTTTGAAAACTATTTGGAAAATATTTTATAAAATGTTTTCAACCTATGTAAAAATATTTTGTTTGTAATTGTTTTGTTTGAAATCAAATGCTTTGAAAATCTATTTGCAAATAGTTTGAAAATAGTTGCAAAAATATTTTTGAAAAATCTTTACAAAAAGATTTTCAAATTTTGTAAATGTTTATAAAAATTATTTATCAAAGTAGTTTACAAAATAAAATTTTCAAAATGTTTGCGAAATTCTTTTCAATTTTTTTGAGAATTATGTACATCCTTTACAAACCACGCGTATACAAACCTGTAAATTCCTAAAACCTGACTCTTATAAATAATAAAAAATGCATTATCGTGTAAATATTTGCACATGTCCCTTTTGTTTTATAAAGATTTTTTAGAAATCCCTAAAAATTTATAAAATAAAAAATCGCAAAAATATTTGAAAAAATATTTTCAAAAATTGCATAAAATTTGCAAAACTTTTCAAATATCATAAATAGATAAAAATCAACAAATTGCACCACAAAAATATTTCTTTGCATTGTACAAAGCATTTGCATTTTTTGGATTGAGTTTGATAATTGAACTAGTCTAAATAAAACCCGATGATTGGAGCTTGGTTAAATCTAGTTAATCACAGGAACCTTATATGGAGTGGAATTGAGGTACTTCATGTCTTCTAGACTTAGTTCTTTGAGACCTTTAGACTTGGTTCAATGTCGTCTTGACTGCATAAGTAGAATATCTTGGAGCACACACACGACTCTTGTTGATAATGACCTAGATTGCATACCTGCACTTTACACTTTGCTAAACTCAGTTGAAGTGGTAGAGGGCTGGAATTTGCCGGCATGCCATATAAGCCAATGGAAACTTCGGAAGTCACACATTTGTGGCCATTGTACCCCAACCCTATCCAGTATCCATGAGGTTTAAAGATAGAAGTTGTGGGTTGCAATAATTCTTCAAAAGAGGGATAGTCTACTAGCTCAAGAAGAACAAGTCCATATGTAAATGTTGCTGTATACAGTATTATAAAATGCAAAATCGAAAACTCCAAAAAAGTAGACATGCCTGAATGAAAAAAATGGATGCCGGTGTATGTGAATATTTGTATAGTCAAATAAGCAAGCTTGAGCTTCAAAGTCATATTTATGTGAGCCTACGGCTGGATGACTTGGATACACTGGTCAAGCATCTTAGGATAGGTAGCTACACTGGATACCATCCATTCTTCTCTCCACCTCCTCTTCATGAGCTGGTTGTACTTGAAATTAGAAGGGAATACCCCGCTTCTCAAAAAAAGAGTTGTTGGATTGGGGAATTAGGGTTACCATGTTGGAGAAGACTGACTTTTACCACTTCAGCCGAGGAGAGCTACATATCACACACACTGTCCAAGAGAGATTCATAGTCATAAGGGTTTGCGTATAAGTTGACTTATTCTAACCTGGTTATTTAGGAGACTGGAAAGAGGAAAAATCACATGTCAGATATGTCTTCACAAGGTGAAGATACAATCATTGCGATGACCCGCAACAATCCTTCTAATTCAATAACTAACCCACAAATAAATATAAAAATGCAAATAAATGTGTGGAGTTAAAATTTATTTTATTTAACTCTAAAAAATGTGTGTATAGTGCAAGCATGTAGAGTGTCGAACACAGGGAGCAAATGGTAGATTGGGCAATTTAATGCACAAAACTATTATTCTTCTTATTAAGTGTTTTATGTGGGTTTTCGATTATATATATTTTCGGATTTTAATTTATATATTTTTTAATGTTTTTAATTTTCATTTTTTTATATTTTCTGTTTTAATTTCCTTTTCTTTTTTTAAAAATATTGTAGGAATATATAAAACTATGTGTACATTATAGAATAATAGATTTATAAATACAACTAAAAATAATTAAAATAAAGGAAATAAAATGTTTTTTGGTTTTAATATTTTTTTACTATTTTTTATGATTTTCAGGGATTTTTGCTAATTTTTAGGTATTTTTAAAGTAAACAATATCCCATAATAGGGATTAATTAAATAGGCTGAATTAATTTAGAGATAAAACAATAACAAAAAGTGTCCAAAATTATCCAAATAAATTTTAATATATAGTAATTAATATAAATAAATTATGAAACAAAAATGAGTATTTTTGGTATTTTAGGGGATTTTTATTTTTTTATAAAGGATTGTGAAGCTTTTTAATTTTTCATCTTCATCTTTTTCTATTTTTAGGGGTTCTGGTATGGAGTTATAAAATACTAAAAAAGTAAAAAGTATTTTTTGGGTTTTTTTCAAAATATTTTTATATTTTTTGGTATTTTTTATTTCAAGCATGGCGAAAATGTGCTCTTGTTATTTTTAGTAAATAGTTGAATTCCCTAAAATGCAAATGCAAAAATATGGCGTGAAATTATAAGTAAGAGGGCACTTGACCCTATTTTGTGTAATTTTTTGGAGCATGTTGATATTTTTAGTAAATGGAAAACATCAACAAAAATTAATGAAACAATAAGGGCATAATTATAATTAAAATTAAAGGTAGGAACTTCAATGCAATTTACTCAAAATATTACAAGTAATATTAAAAGTTACTGGATAAAATCAAAATTACAAAAGTCGTAGGGGCTTCAATGCAAAATTTCCACCTCACATGGGACCGCACGTGAGGTGATGGGGACTGGACGCAAAAATAATAGTAGATAGCTCGTGGCTTCCAATGCAAATTTACCAAAAGTTTTATAGTAATTAAATAAATTTTAGAACTAAAATAAAAAGACAAAAATGAGGGATTGGATATGCAATTTACCCCTAAATGTGTGTATGATGATGTAGTTGTGGGAGGGTCACTTGCCACATGTCGTATTCTGGCTGCACAATGACGCTTCGGAGTGAAGGGCTGGGACTAGATCCCAGCTAGCAATTGAATGGGTAGCCCTTATCCTTGCTGCAAAGAGGATCAAAATGTTCTTGGCGATGTCCTTTATCTACTGGAGCATCAAAAAGCTCTAGGGATCACTGGAGTGCTCTCAATAGTTTGGAGGAGCAAGGAAGCTCCAGTTACCTCTAAAGACTTTAAAATCATCTTCAAACGGCCTTTGGACTTCCAAGACCTGCATAGGAAGAATGCTGGGTTGAGGGCAAATTACCTTGACCTGTTAGTGGGCAAAATGAGCGTGAAATGGGTGCGAGCTTACGTCTCCGGCAAGTGGCAGAGTTGGAGGCATTGATCTAGATATCTCTAGATCGATGAAGGATTTGAGTGAATGGTGGCACATGGGGCAAAGAAGAAGAGTGGGGAGATGAAATGGTGGTAAATGGAAGGTTGAAAGATGGTCAAGGGATAGAGGAAAGCTTGCCAGGGCAGAGCTCCGACAAACTACAGGGATGGTTTTCTACGCTAATGCGATCAATTAAATGCTAAACTAAATGCAGAAAATGAAAACATAAATTAAAATCTACCTAAAAACAAAGGAAACAAACCTCAAGCAGCATTGGCTGCGAGATGGGAACCTCACGGAAGCGGAGCACCAAAGATGGTGGAGATCACCTCTAAGTTTCCCTTGATCCAGACAAATGCTAGGCGAGCTCCCTGTCACGAAGCTCAAGCCATGGGGCACAAAAGGAAGGAGAGAAAGTGGCAAAAAGGGATTCAAATTCGAACATGGAGGAGACTCGAGTTTATGTACAAGCTGGTGGATAGGAGACAAAGATCAAGGAGGAGTAGGTGATTCAGATGATTAATCCCCGAGGAATCAAGGGCGCGTAAAAGAGGGTGGATCGAGGAGAAAAAATGTAGAAGTAATCAACCCAAATCGATTCTTGTATCAATTGGGAAAAATGGAGAAGATGGGTCAATTGCTAGTTTGATATGGCTACATGCCTGGGGAGAAGAGTTGACTGGGGTCAACTCTTGACTCCCTCTAGTTGGTCCATGTGGACGAACTAGAAAAAGGCAACCCGATACTATTTGTAAAACCAATAACAAATACTAAATGATTAATTAATTTTAAGTTATAAAAAAATGTTTGCTATTTTATGTAGTACTTTTATATTATTTTTATATATTTTTTCAAGTTATTTTATTACAAGTTACTTTTTAGGGTTTTATTTATATGTATATTTACCTATATTATGTATATTTTATTTTTATTTTTCATTATTTTTTTAGTTTATTAATTTCTCTAATTATAATTTATTTTTATACACATAAATATATTTTTGTTATTTTTTATGATATCAAGTGTACACTTAAGTAAACATGTATACTTATTATATAGGTATAAGTATAGTATATTCATCTATGTATTTATATAGACTCTTTATTTTTTTGTTTTCTTTGTAGTTTTATTCTAATCTAAATGTGTACATATACTATAAATAATATTAAAAAATTATAAAAATACAAAATTATAAAAATTATAAAGAATAAATAAAATGAAGATTTTATTTAGGTATATTATACAATAGGGGTCCAAAACCTAACTTTTGCATCTTAACTCCAAATTGGATGAACCATCTTCATTAAATAGCTTATTAAAAGTTATATACAATTAAAGGCAATTTTGGTACATTTTGAGTTCATATAAAATGTACACTGTATATTATTTTTGTGTAAACTCAATTTTGTATTTTTGTATATATTTTATCTACAACTTTCATGCACAAAGTTTCTTGAGTAGAGGCATAAATAATAAAGAATAAAATAGGTCCCAAAAATAAAATATTAATGAATAAAAGAATTGGAATTTATTGGATTTTGGCCCTTATCTCCTCCTACTTTATTCCTTATTGACCTAGTCATCAAGATGCCTAGGTCTCGGGGTTTAGGGTTATAAAATATCTTTGGCATTTTATTCCTTTTCTTTTCTTTATTCTATAATTTTGATATTAAAACTATATTTCATATACAATAAATGGAATAAATAATGAATATTAATTTGTACAAAATAATGCTATTTATATGCATTTATCTAGCGTTTTTAAGGCCAAAATGATAGAATAAAGGTGATGAAATTGAGATTCATCACCCCCTATACTTGCCTTTGCTAGTCCCTAGAAAACACTTATGCAATAAGTGCAGAAAATAAAAATAAATAAAAAGAAGAAAGAACTTGGATTGATTTTAATTCTTAAACTTGTCTTCACAAAATCAAAGTTTGGAGCTTAAGTCAGACCTTTGGATTTTAAGTGCGGTCATAACCTTATTGGGAAACGGATTTGAAACACAACAACCTTCAAGAATCACAAGACTCTGCTCGAGTCTCCTTAATAGCCAAGTCAGAACAAATCAACTCATACACAAACCCTTATGACTATAAATCTATCTTGGACAGTGTGTGTGATATGTATCTCTCCTCGACTAAAGCGTTAAAAGGCAGTCTTCTCCAACATAGTGACCCTAATTCCCTAATCCAACAACTCTTTCCTCGAGAAGCGAGGTATTCCCTTCTAAGTTCAAGTATGACTAGCTCAAGAAGATGAGGTGGAGAGAAGAATGGATGGTAGCCAGTGTAGCTATCTATCCTAGGATGCTTGACCAATGTAGCAAAGTCATCTGGCTGCAGGCTCACAAAAGTACGACTATGATGTTCAAGCTTGCTTATTGACTACACAAATATATACACTTTGGCAGGCATTTTATTTTCAGTCAGTCCTATCCACTTTTTTGGAGTTTTTTTTATTTTTTTTCCATTTTTTTCTTTTGAATACTATATACAACAACATTTAGATATAGACTTTTTCCTCTTGAGCAGGTGATGAATCTTTGATTCATCAATCGAAAAATGATTAATTAATCTCAGTTCCACAAAATTCATCTGTATTTATCCATTATCTTTCATAATTATCATTCATGCATGTATAAATAATAATTGCATTTTATCACTCATAATTGCATAAAATAAGAAGCCAAGAATTCCAGCCCATTTGACCTGTAAATAAGCTAACTTCCCCGATTTTTAACTAATTCATGCTAACTCCAAATCACTTGAAATCCTTCTACTGTGTACATAACTAACAAGAATAAAGGAAAAATATAAAAAATTCACTAACAGAAATAAGTGGACCAAAAACTCAAACCATAATTTTAGGATGATTGGATTAAAACGTTGATATCTTCCTCATACAATGTCCAATTTGATCCTACTCACTTTTGAAGAACTAATGTACATTCAATTACCATCAAAACAAACCAAGTTCAAATGAATCAGAGCTCATATGTAAAAGCTGGGTTTTGGGCCTCTTTTATACAGTGTGAATTTTAGCGATTTTTGACCTAATTTATGTACATAATTAACTCATTTTATTTTATTTCTTTCTCATTTATTTTCTTTGACACAAGTTTTATTAAAATGCACTGAAATCCAAATCCAAAATGAAATTGAAATCAAAGAAATTAATTGAGTATGAGTGTTCACTAACAGTCTGTACACAAATGATCTTTTTCGAATTTTATTTTATTTTATTTCTTCTTTTTCTTACTTAATAAAAATAAAAAATAGATTAATGTGTAAATATTTATATTTGATTTTATCATAATTTTCCCGATTTTACCTTATTTAAAAATGATAAAAAATATAAAATCCAAAATTCAAGGTATTCTATGTACATATAGTACCACCAAAAAATCATTTTATGCAAATGATCGATTTTGGTTTCTGTTCCTTTATGAAAGTTGTAGATCTCGTCAAGACAAGCAACTTTCATGAAGAAAATTTTTCAATCCAAGGTTACTTGCTGCTTATTTTTAATTTTTCTTTTCTTTTTTATTTTTGAATTTTCTGGAGCTGACATGTGGCAGCTCTCGGAGCTGCTGTTACTCAATTTTTGCATTTATATTTATTTTATTTCTTTTAAAAATTTTTTAAAAAAATAAAAAAAAAATAAAAATCCACGTTTCATGATCTGGGCCTCCTGATCTCGGCTGATCGGACAACCCCAGATCCACCTTACTCCCTCCTTTCAAGATCCGGAGGGCGCTGCTTGCCCTCCTCCGCAAATCTCGTGACGCCGCCGCCGCCCCTCACGAATCTCATCAGCCTCAGCACCTTCCTTTTACGCACCTCCGATCAATCATCAAATCCTTCACAAATTTTGTTGTTGTCCACCGATTACCTTCCCCATCGGCCACCACTGCCTTCCCCATCAATCACGCCATGACCTTCTAGATTTGGCCACGCCCTCAATCTAGTCGCCCATCAATTCCTTTCCGACCTCGACCGACCTCCATCACCCTATTTCAGCACTAGTGTCACCCCCTCTCCAACCATCCACCGATCCACTGCTGAGAAAAGAGGTTGATGGTGACAATGTCACCTCTGTCAACTGGTGAGATCCAAGGCCCATACCTCTGCCTTGTCACAACGAGCTGCAAATCGCGAGCAAGGCTACTCTGCTCCGACTTTGGCCATTGATCCTAACCCTCCGACATCACCCGCATCTGCTCCGGTCTCGAAGCCACAACAACTCCCCCAACCTTCGTGCTTCACCAACTACCACAAGTGCTACCAGCATCACCGGACACACCTTCGCCTTCATTAACCTCCAGACGCCAGGAGTTGCTCCGTCGCTCCTCCGCATTCTCTCTATCGCAAGACCACTGACCTTATCGCCCACTCCAAGAGGCTTCTCTGCTCTGACACCGACTCTCCACTCAGCCTCCACGATCAACAACAAGAGAGAGGCTGCCTACCTCATCGACATTTGCTAGTTGTGCCCCTGTGTAGCAGGCTCTCCAGGCCAAGCCCTGATGACCATCGGAGGTGCTCCCCCTCAGCCTTGTCACTACTCGCCACTCCTCTAACAAGCTACTCCTGGAGCAACCGCCACGAGCCACCGGGCTCAAGGTCTGAGGCCCTCACACATGCTACGCATGTGCGGAAGGAACATCTTGCATCAGAGCCCCTAGGAAACATGCCTAATCCGCTCCCAGTCCAGCCGTAAGAGGGTCACATGCTACGCACGTGACCCACTGTTGATTTTGCAGACTATCCCCCCTCGGGCCTAGTAATTACTTCTAGGTCCCTCCACTGTATTTTTATTCTAATTCATAGTTTGTAATTTTGCAAACAACCCCTCTTTTATCTGTAATTTTAACCTCTTTTTGCGTGCATTTTATTGTTTAAAAAATTGCATGATATTTATCAATTAATTCTCTACATTATTGCATGCTTATGATATTTTTATGTTCTGTGGTTAATTGATAATTAATATTCTTTTGAAAATTTACATAATTTGTCCACTTTATGCTCCGAAATTCATATAAAATTAACCATAGCTTCAAAAATTGCCAAAAATTCACAAAAGATAGAATTAATTGTATTTCACATTGTGCTAAAAAAGAACTGCATTTGCATGCATATTTATCCTTTAAAATTCATTTTATGTATTTCAATAATTAATTTTTAATAGGTATTAAATTCAACATTTCTATGGTTTAGGATTTTTCTGATATAGATAGCTAGTGATATATGTTAGATAATTTTATTTCCTGAAAATAAGTAAATTTAATATTTATTATAATTAATTAATGAAAATCACAATGTTTGCATTTATTATTCATAAAATATTCACCTTGCATTAGAAAATTTTAAAAAATGCAGTCCACTCATTTTAGAATAATTAACATCTCGGCCAAGTTTTGTAATTTTTGGACATCATTTTATTGACATTAATTTTCTAGTCCTTAAAATTAGACTGCATTCGTATTTGCATTCAAAAATTACATCACAAATATAAAAAGTATTCTGCCTCGAAAATCACGCATGAATTTTGATAGACATTAATCTAGGTTGTTCCTTTGCCTCCTCGAGTTCGACCTTGGGACTTGCCCAAGTAAAACAATCCAAAAATCACTCGAATTAACATTGAATTAATATTTAAGTGATTACATCTTGATTGATTCCGATTACCCGGCATACTTATAACGAAATATTAATTATTTTAAATGCTTAATTCATACTAATTAAAGAGGGTTGTTCGAGACTCGTCAGATGGTGTCGTTGTTGGGGAGGCAAATGTCTTAGGTTTTTGTCTAGAAAATTAGTGCTAGGTTGTCCACAATTTCGGGTAGTCTGACCCTCAAACTTCATCACTGTACATTTTCCATTTTTTAGTTATTTTATTTTTTTCCTGCATTTATTTTATTTTATTTTCATCATTTATTTTCTTGTTTTATTTTTTTGATAAATTTTGTGTCACTCTCTTACATTCTCTCTTATTTTTCATGCGAGGTGCCTGAGTTACGTGAAGCAGTTTTCAAAAAACCTACACGTCTTCACCTATCGAAAAGCCACATTAAAATTAAGATTAAGTCGAGTCCTGAGAGAGCGTAGAGTCTAGGATTTTAATTTCTATAATTTTAGTTATTTGTAATTAATTGCTCATTTACAGTGGTGTCCATTTGGACTCTCATGTATGTAACAAGACCTAAACACTTTTCTGTATTTTGTCGTGACATGTTTCACTCTCAAGTGAGGGTGGGGCCCGACATGAGTGATTCGGAGGTTAGACCTGCACATACGACTATTAGAGCTTCTAGGATTTTATTTATAGTGCTCGTACTAGGACAACACTTCACATTAATTAAGACACATTAGATCGTTCAACTTAGTCAAAATTCAAATCAATTCTTTCTGGCTAATAGAACTTTCTGATAGGTGTGGTTTTGTCGGTTTGTATTCATATAGAATAATTTTCAATTCTTTTATTGCATCCTACATGGAGATTGCGTTGAATCACTGTAAGCCTTCTAACTGAGTATTCATCATTATTTTCCACATGCATCAGCTTTTCTCGAATTTCTCCCTCCTATTTTGTCACGTACAATTTAAAAGGAAATTGGAACTGGACGATAGATGTGCATTTGTGCTCGCCTAATTTTTTGGTGATCACCTAAATAAAATTGGGATTGTTAAACAAGGTTGACTAAATTAAACCATAAAATTGATAATTTTTGCGGGAGACCAACCCGCTCCTTGGATTGATTTATTGTTCTGAGTGAGTGAGAGACGCACTCTTGAGGCTAGAGCCCAGCTGCGGAATCTTCGTTCATACTACTGATTCTATAAAAATGATTAGATACTTCTTAGTGAGGAAACACTGGCAACCGTTTTCGATCCGTCTTTCCATAGCAGAGTGGGTAGTTTAAAGGACACTATGTAAGGCTCCGTCCTTAAGTAACGAGCAGTCGTTTTACGATCCATACTTACACCCATACTGGCTGAAAGTAGGTGCAACTAGTAAGAATTCGGATCAGTCTTTAAGAATATTTTCGGCACGTAGCAACTCCCTAATTCCGTTCGAAGATTGATTTTATCATCAACTAAAATTGAAATGGTAATTTATCGAACTCTTGCGGCTTCCACTATGTGAGTTGGTGAACCTAGGGTTTGAATTATGTTTGCGTTAGCATGCATGAACTGGGTTCGAATATCAAACACTACATGCTTGTGACATCACTCTCCCTCCTTGATTTAAAAAATTAGGGTTTTTTTCTTGGGAGTATCCCATGCACTTAAAACATCTTTAACCAAGATCCATTATATGAACTCATTCACCTCCTTTGAAAATGACGGGACATTGGTCTGGGTATCCACCAGATCTGTACTATGAAAATGAATTCGTCTCGGTCAAACCCAAATCCTCAAAACCCCCTTCTGCCAAACACCCTCCAACATTTGTGGGAGACTCAGACTCTCGGATGAATCCATCCTACTCTACAAATTCCAATCCATGTTACTCTGATCATCCGATCGAATTCTCTCCTTCTTCATATTGTCCACCCCAGCCTTGTTCTACACATTATCAGACTTCATCATGAGCTAACTCATCTTATTCTCGAGTTCTCGCCAAACCATTTGAAGATCGAACCACTTTTGAGACCAATGTCTGGCCGAGATAAAAATTCCAACCAACTACATTCTCTCCTCATCATAACGTTGGGATAGGTCAACACTTCACAGACACATATCCAAAATGGACCTGAGGGAATAACACGATGGACCAGTCAAACCAAATGGAGAGGCCCGCACATCTTGATCTAACATATTGGATTGACCCTAATGATCATACTCTTTATGACAATCCCTCATATCAATTCTTTGGACATGACACTCATATAAGAGAATGGACTGATGATATCAACACACATGAACCATGTATGATGACTTCAATATATGAGGGACCAATCAACTATCACGAAAATAGGTTCTACTCAAACCAACTGTACATACTTGAGTCACAACATGTCGAGTATGATACCTATAAATCCCCCCCAACATAGCAGACTCCTTCCGTGATGTTTCAGGAGAAAATTTCTGGGGATAATAAATCAAAACATATTATGGATATTTTAAGAGGATCTTCTCCTAGCTCATATACAAAAATGAAAGATGAACTGATTGGATCTCATGTTGAAAACCTAGAGGACACTCAGAAATTCACAAACTCTTTGGACCCAAAGAATGACTCTCACTCTGACTGGGACTCCGATCGAAACCCCTCCTCAGTTATGGAGTTATACACATCTACACACCACACCAAAAAGACCAAAAAATTGAAAAAAAATTCAAAAACACCCCAAAATTGAAAAACCTGAATAAAACCATAAAAATTGAAAGTGGAGAAGATGCGAAGAATTTGGATCCTACTCTAGGAGAACACTGGATAAAAGATTGATTTGTGAACTTCCCTTGATTCAGGCCATTGAACACTTCCATGACCTTAAAAGTTTTATAAGGAGTAATTTGCTGAAAAAGTCAGGCATGAAGAGAATAAAGATCGAAAGGCATATATTGTCAATGAACACTTCTTTGATGATGAGAAGAAAGATCAAAAGCCGTAGAGTGAAGTGGTTGCCTTGATTTGACTGTGGAATCAAAGACACAACATTTACCCATGCCCGAATAGATGATGATTCACCAATCAATATCCTTCCGACTTTTGTATTTGACAAACTCAAACTCAGACCAATCAAGAAATCAAGAGAGATCGTTCAACTGGCTGATCGATCTATAAAACGATCGAGAGGAACAATTTCAGTCATCATGACATTCCAAGATGCTCCACTCAGGGTGAACTTTACAATTATTGATACTGAGCATCAAGGAGAATTCACCCAGTCTCCAATAATCCTCAAAAAGTCATTATTAGCCTTAGATAAGGCAACTATTAAATGCGAGACTCGGGAAGCCGCAAAGCCGACAACAACTGTAACTGTCAAGTGGTAGATGTGCCCTACCCCGTTGATACACCTGAGATAATGACTATTGAGCATACCATTTGTTTAGAGACTCATCCTATCCTCCCATTCCCTGTTGCTTGGACCTCAACCACTATCAGGACAAATCCTACAGAAGATGACCTGATGCAAGAATTTTTTGGTGATTATGATGAGGAAACATGAGCATGGGCTTTCCCTGAGTCGGACAAGTCCTCCTCTAACCCCCTTGATCAAATAGATCCAACGCAGGAATGCATAACTGTTAAGTCAATTGAGAACAAATATGTGGGACGTCCGTTGGCCCAGGAAGAATATTTCAATGGTTGTTCATCTGAAGACCCGATTGTCAGCACCTAACTCCAAGGACTGCACCATCACAGAAAACATGGAACAAAATGCCCATTCCGGCTGCTCCTTCATCTAGTCGGTTAGCTGGTAAACCGACTAAGAAAGTCGCCATCGACACATCGGAAGAGCAATCTTCTGATGATTCATCATCATGTCCGGATAAGGTGATCTTTATGAGTAAGCTTAGTTCAGCAGCCCTGACGCCCTATCTAAGAAAGCAACTGAATATCGACTCCGTTGGACTAATCCTTCTCCTCACTACTATTCTTCAAGAGCTGACTCTCCTGGTCTAATTAAATATAAGGAAAATTACAAAAAAAAACACTAACAGAAATAAGTGGACCAGAAACTCAAACCTTTATGTCAGGATGATCAGACTAAAATGATAATATCTTCCTCATACAATGTCCAAATAGATCCTACTCTCTTTTTAACTAATTTACATTCAATTATCTTCAAAACAAGGCCAAGTTCAAGTGAATCGGAGCTCATATGTAAAAGTTGGGTTTTGGGCCTCTTTTATACATTGTGTATTTTAGCGGTTTTTGACCTATTATTTTGTGTACATTAATAACTAATTTTATTTTATTCCTTTCTCATCTATTTTCTTTTATAGATGTTTTATTAAAATGCACAGAAATCCAAATTCAAAATGACATTGAAATCAAAGAAATTAATTAAGTCTGAGTGTTCACTAACAGTCTGTACAAAATGATCTTTTTCACGTTTTCTTTCATTTCTTCTTATTCTTAATCCAAAAATAGATTAATATGCAAATATTTATTTTTGATTTTATTATAATTTTTACTGATTTTTATCTTATTTTGAAAATGATAAAAAAATTATAAAACCTAAAATTCAAGGCATTCTATGTACATAGAGTACCCTAAAAAATCACTTTATGCAAATGATCGATTTTGGTTTTGTTATCTACATGAAATTGTAGATCTCATCAAGACGAGTAACTTTCATGAAGAAACTCTTTTTATCCGAGGTTGTTTGCTATTTTTTATTTTATTTTCTTTTTATTTTTAAATTTTCTGGAGCCCACACATGGCCGCTCCTAGAGCCGCCATATGTCACTCAATTTTCTTATTTATATTTATTTTATTTATTATAAAAAATAAAAAAATAATAAAAAAATAAAAATAAAAACCCACATGTTAAGATCTGGGTCGCCCGATCTCGGTCAATCGGATGGCCCAAGATCCGCCTTCTTCCTCCCTCCTTTCTAGATTTGGCGGGCACCGCCTACCCTCTGAAAAACGATAAAGCGAGAGCCGCTAAATAGTGGCCTGACAAATCAGACTCACTGTCGCTGATGCAACTACTCAAGCCTTCCCGTTCGTCAACAATTAACCCACACAATCAATCAGGCAGTTAATAGCAAGGATTAAAATTTATTATACCCTACTAAGAAATGTACAATGGCAAGCAAGTAGGGGTCGAACACAGGAAACAACGGTGCAGAGTATAGGCTAGAGTCAAAACCTAGGTCTAATACACCACTTAGCCAATCTAATTTTTTGTGGGTTTTTAATTTTTAATTTTTTAATTTTTATTTAATTTTTAATTTTGTATTTTGGTTTTTAATTTTCTGATTTTTATATTTTATATTTTATATTTTTTGTTCTTTTTCAATATTGGAATAAGTAAGCAATATAATAAAAGAGAAGGTAAAATATTTATAAAAATATGCAAAAATAGTCAAAAATTCAGAAATAAAATCTTTTTGGTATTTTTATAAATGTTTACTGTTTTTGTGATTTTTGGGTGATTTTCAGAATGTTATTGGTATTTTTAATTAACAAAATAAAGCAAAACAGTGAATAAGCTACTGGGTGGGGATAAAATGAGAATTAAAAATAACAAACAACCACCAAAATTTTCCAAACTAATTTTAAAGTAAAGAGGTTAAAATATAGAAGAAACAGGAATTAAGTTTATATTTTTTTGAGTTTTCTATGATTTTATAAATTTTTTTGAAGTTTTTATGTATTTTCTAATTTTTAAGGTTTTTCTTTTGAGATTTTTAGTGATTATTGGACTGACACTAAAATAGATTAAAATACATCATAAGTAATTTTTTTGGAATTTTTAGAGGTATTTTAATATTTTTTGGTATTTTCTAAGCTAGACAGTACTGTAAATAACTATTTTTGATTTTTAATAAATAAAAAATGCGTTAAAAATGAAAAATAAAAATATGGCGTGCAATGGCGAGTTAACAGGAGCTTAAATCTATTTTTTGAGAATTTTTGGCACTTAGATGATGCGTGAAATAAATAGCTCAAACATACAAAAATCCTAAGCCTGGCAGGGTATAAATGTAATTATAGAAACATCCAGGGGCTTAGGTGCAATTTTCACCAAAAGACACGTGCGACGCACGTGTTCTATCATTCACAGGGGCAGATTTGTAATTACAAAAAACTGGCAGGGCAACCATGCAATTTTCCCAAAAACATATTTAATTAACTACGCACAAGGGTATAACTGCAAATACCTAAAAGTTCGGAACCAAAAATGCAAAATGCCCAAAATGCACGCGCCCCAGTCACGTGAGATGGCGTGGCGAGGACTAAAGTGCAAATAAAATAAGTGCGGGGGCCTAAGTGCAATTATTACAAAAACTTTTAAACTGGAAATAAAAATTCTAGGGCTAAAACGTAAATACAAAAATGCTTGGGCTTAAAATGCAAAATACCCAAGTTCCAGATCGTGCGACCGATGGAGCTTCACTTGGACGCGTGGCACGCATCGAACGGCGGGTACCCCTTCGTCCTGGGCGGCTAGGATTAGATCTTGGAAGGTTGATCGAACGGCGGGGGACACCTGGCGATCGGACGACTGACGTGCGCCTGGAGGGGGGCTGCTGATCCAACGGCGGGGAGAGGGTCACGAAGAACACCTCCACCGGTGAGCTTTGGCTGGCGATTGCAGCCGACACATGGCCGCTCCGACCCTAGGATCAAAGGCAAAATGATCCTGGAGCCCCTCCGCGTCTGACGGTGGTCTCAAGCGAGGCGGCGACGGCGTGGGGAGCTCGGACGGCGAAGGCGACCTAGGGGGCTGCTCCTGGGGCTTTCGAGGGTCGAAGGAGCCTTCTCTTGGGCTCGGACCTGCAAGGTTAGGTGCACAAAATCCAAGCGAACAAAAATGGGGGTTCTGATGGTTCGTTGGAGGCGAAAGGTGGCTCGGGCGTGCAGCTCCGGCGAGCGGCGGAGAGAGGAGCTCATTAGCTCGATATGGGCGAGATCGAGGGGGATGGAAGGGTGGAGTGGAGCGACGGAGTGAAGGGGAAGGAGATGGAGGTGACAGGTGATCGGATGGACGCGTGGAGTGACCGGAAACGGTGGGCGGAGCTCAGCTCCGCCGTGGGCTTCGATCGATGATTCACGGCGATTAATAAAAAGGCGATCCAAATTACTCCTAGGCTAAGCTATCCTACACTAGAGCTACAAGAAAATGGAAAGAGAAGAGGGAGAAGCTCACCAGAGACGACGGGCTGGAAGGCGCGACGGAGCTCCGGCGAGGGGTGGATCTCTTCGATTCGACGCCAAACGACTCAAACCCATGCTCGATTCGATGCCTGTTGTCACTAGGAACACGAAGGGCTAGGGGTTTTAGGGTGGAAATGGCGGAAGAAGGATCAAACTTTGAATCGACGTTGGGGGGTGCCTTTTGAAGGGTCGACGGACGGCGTGGAAGATGAGGTCAAACGCCATGATCAGTGGTCCACAGCCCAAGAAATCACCTGGGCGTGAATCACCACTGATCGAGGAGCAAAAACGCAGAAGGCATCGACATGAATCGGTGCAAGGTCAGCCCTAGAAAATGGCGAGAAGAAGAGACAAAATGGTTGTCTGACAGGTCTAGAGGAGGAGGTCAGACAGTTGACCGAGGTCAACTGTCAAACCAACCTGGTTGGTCCACGTGGACCAACCAGGAAAAATCCTCTAAAAAATATTTCAAAAATCGTTTAAAAATAGAAAATGGATTATTTACATTTTAGTTAAAAAATAAAAAATGTTTATTAATTTATGAAATATTTTGTTATGATTTTAATTATTTTTCTGAAATATATTTTTACTAATTTACTTTTGTATCCCTTATAGGTATATTTCCTATATATTTTAGTCTTTAATTTTTATTTTATGTATTTTAATTTTATTATTTTTATTTATTATTTTCTAAAATTATAGAATACTTTTATATACACAAATATATTTTTATTTTATTTTATTGATATGTTTTGTATATTTAATAAAATATAGGTAGATATTGTATAGGTTTGTACCTAGGTATAATACCTGTGTATTTTAGTTACAAGTATTTTATATTGAGTTATTTTGAGTTTTTTTCCTTATTTTAATATACAAATATATTATAAGTAATATTTACAAAATTATAAAAATATAAAAATACAAAAATAATGAATAAATAATAAATTGAATATTTTAAGCTGTACATGTATACAATGTGGGTCCAAAACTCAACTTTCAAACCGTAGCTCCGTCAAATGCGAAACCACCACCATTAAATAGATTATTTTATCCTATATACAATTAAAGGTGAATTTGCTGCATTTGGAGTTTTCATTTGTGAGATACAGGTCTGGGAAGTTGGGATTCTGGATTTTTATTCAGACCATAACTTTTTATCTGTACATTATTTTTCAGTGAAATCAATTTTGTATTTTTCTATATAAAAATATCTACAACTTTCATGTACAAAGTTTCTTTATTTGATGCACAAAAAGTGGAACCAAAAATAGGTCCCAAAATGAATAAAGAATGAATTAATAAATATAGGTATTATCTCCCCCTACTTTATTCCTTGTCGACCTATTCATCAAGATGCCTAGGTCTCGGGGTTTCGGGTCATAAAATATATTCAATATTTTATTCTTATTCTTTTCTTTTCTTTATTCTATAATTTTGGCATTAAAAACAGTATTTTATACACTTTTTACACACAGATGCATGAATGCTAAATTACTCTATTTAATGCTATTTTCAGGCATTTGCTAGGGTTTTTGAGGCCAAAATGATAGAATAAAGATGATGAAATGTGGATTCATCATCCCCCTATACTTTACCTTTGCTAGTCCCTAGCAAACACTTATGCAATAAGTGCAAAAAGAAAAAGAAAGAAAAGAAAAAGAAGAAGTTGGATTTTATTTGATCAACAAACTTGTCTTCACAAAATCAAAGTTTGGAGCTTAAGTCGGACCTTTGGAATTTTAGTGCGGGCTGAACCTTAATGAGAACCGAATTTGAAATCCAACAGTCCTTGAGAATCCCGAAACTCTGTCCAAGTCTCCTCAATAGCCAGGTCAGAAATACTTCAACTCATACGCAAACTCTTACGACTATGAATCTGACTCGTATAGTGTAAGTGATGGAGGCTCTCCCCAACTAGAATGACAAAGAGACTGACTTCTCCAGTACAACAACCCAATGATTCCCCAATCCAATAACTCCATCCTCGAGGAGCGGGGTATTCCCTTCTAAGTTCAAGTGGCAACCAACTCAAGAAGAGGGGGTGAAGAGAAGAATGGACGGTAGCCAGTGTAGCTACCTATCCTGGTATGCAAGACTAGTGTAGTCAAGTCATCCTGCTGCAGGCTCACATATTTGACTTTGGAACTCAAGCTTGCTTATTGACTTTGTACATACTTGCAGGCTTTTTATTTTTGTACATGCCTGAACATATATAATTTTTTGAATACTATATACAACAGCATTTACATAAGGAGTTTTTCCTCTTGAGCCAGTAGACTATCCCTCTTTTGAAGCTTTATCGCAACCCACGGCCTCCTGTCTTTAGACTTCCTTATCATTGGACGGGTTGGGGTGCACTTCCCTCCCTAGAGGAGGACAAATGTTTCCACTTGTGTGCGTCTCGTACCGGCAAATCCAATCCCCTCACCACCCCAACTGAGTTGAGCCATGTGAAAGGTGCAAGTGTCCAAGTTAGGTCATTATCAACAAGAGTCGTGCGTGTGCTCCGAAATACTCTACTTAGGCAGTCAAGAATCCATTGAACCAAGTCCCGTGATCCTCAAAGAATTAAGTCAACTAGACCTGAAGTACCTCAAACCCAGTTCCTATAAGGTTCCTGTTATTAGGTAGATTTTAAGGTCCAATCAAGCTCCAATCTCCGGATTTTACTTAGACTTGTTCAACTATCAAACTCAATCCGAAAAATGCTCATGCTATGCAGATGCAATGCAGAAAAAGTATTTTTGTGATGCACTTTTTCAAAGATTTTGAACTTTTTATGGATTTTTGAAAAGATGATGATGATGCATATGCAGATGCATTTTTTTTTTTGTATTTTTCAAAGAAATTTTTCAAATGTTTTTGGATTTTAATTTTGCAAATGTTTTTGGGATTTTTGAAAACAAAAAGATTTTGGCTGAAAGCTAGGTGAAAATATGTATACGGGGGTGCTTCTTTATATATACAAGAAGTGGATTTTAAGAATTTACAGGGTAAGTGATCAATTTTATAAGTACATAGTGGATTTTGGTGTGATGTAAATATTCCTCAAACTTATTTGGCACAAGCTTTTTCAAACAATTTTTGAAAACTATAGTCCAAAATAGTTTTTTACAAACATTTTACAAACATGTTCACACATTTGAAAATCATTTTGCAAAGGCTTTCAAAACAGTATAGATAGATTTTTCAAAATATTTTTGCAAACATTTTTCAAACCATTTACAAATCATTTTGCACACATTTTTCTTTCACACAAAGAAAAGAAATTTTACAAACCACACATTTTTACAAAGGTTGAAAACATGTAACAAAATATTTTCAAAATAATTTTCAATAAATGTTCACAAAGATTTTCAAACTATTTTTCAAACATTTTGCAAAAACCATTTTCACCTGATTTATTAGTCAGTAGGTACAAAAAGAATTTGAGGAACAAAACACCTTTTTATTAAAGATTTTTAATGAATTTTAAAGAATTATTAGCCATATTATTTAAGAAAATACAAAAGTACGAGTTATGGCTAAAGTATATACGCAGTATATATGACCCCCCTATACTTAGCTTGAGCTATGTCCTCATAGATCAGAGAGAAAAGAGAAGACATAACTTGTACTGAGTTATGGGAAAATCTAAAGAATCAAGGAATACAGAGATGAATGAACGAATGAGAAGTTGACCGTCCCCCCTATACTTAGGATCAAATAATCCTAAGTATAGCAGACTGTACACAAAGCATGGAGGGTCAAGGGTGGGAATGAACAGATCGTACTCGGGTTGTCTCCCCCTATACTTAGGGTAAGATATCCCTAAGTATAGACAAGAAGAGGAGACAATGGAGAGGATCGAGATAAATGAAAAACTCGGGGTGCACACCCCCTATACTTAGGACAAAGTACGTCCTAAGTATGGAAAACTGTCTACAAGGGCGGCACCTTTTTGATACAAAAAGAAGATAGAAAAGGAAAAGAAGAAAAGAAGAAAAGAAGAAAAGGGATGAAAGTGGATATGAGCAACTCGGGATGCGCATCCCCCCTATACTTAGGATAGAGTACATCCTAAGTGTAGCAATGATGAAAGGGATGGCATCAATTCGGTAGAAGAGGATAAAATAAATTGAAAAGAAGAAAAGAAGAAAAGAAAAAGAAGAAAAATCATTCAAAAAATTTTGTTGTGCTTCGCTTTTCTCTGCCTCTTTGGAGATATTCGGCTCATCCTCATAGATTACTTGAACTGAGTCAACGACAGCTATGAATGTATCATGTTCAAGGTATGGCTTCAGAAGCTGTCCATTGACTACAAATGGTTGTGCGTCAGCTGACAGATTGGATATCAATACACTTCCGTTGTCACGCACCTGCCTAACCAAAAATGACCCATTCCATTTGCTCTTCAATTTACCTAGAAAGATCTTCAATTTCGCATCAAACAACCACACCTTCTGACCTGGATCAAAGGACTTGCGATGGATATGCTTGTCATGCCATGTTTTGACCTTCTCCTTGTACATCAGGCTGTTGTCATATGCATAATCTCTGAATTCCAGTAATCTGTTCAGATCCAGTTTTCTGTTCTTTCCTGCTTGCTTGGAGTCCAAATTACAGATGTTTATGTCCCATAAGGATTTGTGAATTAGTTCGACGGGCAAATGACATGGCTTGCCATACACAAGGCGGTAGGGAGACATTCCCAAGGGTGACTTGTACGCTGTTCTATAAGCCCAAAGAACAAAATCAAGCAGCTGAGACCAGTTCTTGCGATCCGGACGCACAAGCTTCTGTAAGATTGTCTTGATCTCCCTGTTTGAACATTCAGCTAAGCCATTGGACTGCGGGTAGTAGGGTGAAGCAACACGATGCTCAATGCAAAATTCTTGGGTCAGCTTCTTCACCTCTCTGTTTATGAAATGACTACCCCCGTCAGATATGAGAATCTTGGGAATCCCGAACCGTGCTATGATGTGATCTCTCAAGAATCGACAGACAGTCTTACTGTCGGCGGTTCGGGCGGGAATAGCCTCCACCCATCGACTGACATAATCGACAGCAAGCAGAATATTTTCATAACCCTGACTGTTGGGAAACGGGCCCATGAAGTCGATGCCCCATGCGTCAAAGACGTCTGATATCTGAATGTATTTCAGAGGCATCGTGTCTCTCATTCCTATGGTTCCGCTCATCTTCTGACAGTCAGTGCAGCATTTGACATACTCATCTGCATCTTTGAATAATGAAGGCCACCGGAGGCCACTTTGAAGAACTTTCACTGCCGTTCATTTGCCTAAATGATGTCCTCCAGAATCTTGGTCGTGACATAAAGCGAGGACACTTGGAACTTCCTCCTGAGGAATGCACCTTCTCCAGATACAATCTGCTCCCTCACAAAACAAATACGGGTCTTCCCACTGGTAGAAATGGATTTTAGACAAGAACCTGTCTATTTTCAATTTAGGCCAGTCCTGTGGGATTTTCTTGGCAACCAGGTAGTTCACGATGTCCGCATACCAAGGAAGTGAGGCGACAGACAGAATTGCCTCATCTGGAAAGGTCTCTGTGATCAGCTTCAGGTTCAGCTAAGGAGATTCCGGTTCAGGAAGCCTTGACAGATGATCGACCACTACATTCTTTACCCCAGGTTTATCGTTGATTTCCAAGTCAAATTCCTGGAGGAGAAGGATCCACCGAATGAGACGTGGTTTGGCGTCCTTCTTCTGCTGTAAGTACCGAATGGCCGAATGATCAGTGTAAATGATTACTTTGGACCCAAGGAGGTATGATCTGAACTTTTCCAAGGCAAAGACTACCGCTAGCAACTCCTTTTCAGTGACAGTGTAGTTTTTCTGGGCTTCATCGAGCGTTCAGCTAGCCTAGTGAATCACAAATGGTACATTATCTTTCCTCTATCCCAGTACAGCTCCGATGGCATAATCTGACGCGTCAATCATGATTTCGAAAGGCTGAGTCCAAATCGGTGGTTGTAAGACAGGGGCCTGCGTGATGAGCTCTTTCAACTGATTAAAGGCAAGGAGCACACAGTCATCTACAATGAATTCATTGTCCTTGCCGAGCAACTCAGTCAACGGTCTGGCTAGTTTACTGAAATCTTTGATGAAACGTCGGTAAAAACCGACATGGCCCAAGAATGACCAGACTTGCTTGATATTTGTAGGTGGCTCAAGTTTGGAAATCACATCCACCTTGGCTGGGTCAACCTCCATTCCACGCTTAGAAACAACGTGGCCCAGCACAATTCCTTCGATCACCATGAAGTTGCTCTTCTCCCACGAGAGCACAAGATTGACTTCGCAGCACCTCCATAGGACTCGGTCTAAATAATCCATGCATTGATCGAATGAATCTCCATAGACCGAACAATCGTCCATAAAGACCTCAAGAAAGTTGCCCACCATATCGGTAAAAACGGCAAGCATACACCTCTGAAATGTGGCCGGGGTGTTGCAAAGCCCGAACGGCATCCGTCTGAAGGCATATGTGCCAAAAGGACATGTGAACATGGTCTTCTCTTGATCTTCAAGAGCAATAGCAACTTGATTATACCCAGAGTAACCATCCAAGAAGCAGAAATATTCCTTCGCAGCCAATCTCTCCAAGATCTGGTCGATGAAGGATAGAGGAAAATGGTCCTTCTTGGTAGCGAGATTAAGTCTTCTGTAGTCCACGCATACTCGCCAAGAAGTGGGTACTCTGGTTGCGATCTCCTCTCCTTTGTCATTCTTCACAATGGCGATCCCTGATTTCTTGGGCACAACATGCAGATGGCTCACCCATTTGCTGTCGGAGATGGGATAGATAAATCCCGCATCACACTATTTCTGAATCTCTTTCATAACGACCTCCAGCAGGTTAGGATTTAGTCTTCTCTGCAGTTCTCGAGAGGGCCTGCAATCTTCTTCCAGAAAGATGCGGTGCGAGCAGAGTGACGGATTGATCCCATGGAGATCAGAAGTTCGCTAGCCTATCGCCTTGCGGTTGCGTTCAAGAACCTCCATCAGACGAGATTCTTGGTCTTCGGTCAGATGGGCATTGATGATGATTGGGTGCATATTAGGTTCTCCCGCAAGGAAGGCATACTTCATGTTGGAGGTCAAGGGTTTTAGCTCTGGTGGAGTCTGAGCTGCTTCAGCGGTGACTTCAGCTATCAGTGCAGGTGGTGATTCATTCAACTGTTCGGTGTCCACCATATTCTGATCTGCTTCTTCTCTCAAATCCTGACAGAATTCCTCAATGATGTCTTCTTCATTCAAAGATTCTTCAAACTTCAGCTCTTGATTTTGAAGGCACATCACCTCCACGGCGGTCTCTTGCAGCGCATCAGCAAGTTCCTCATCCTGATTGATAAGGGGAAATTCGACTGCGGTCTCCACTTCCTCCTCGGGGCAGAGGAGTTAATGGATTTCATTGTCATCTAGGAATAAGTTGGTATCTTGAATTTCTGCGAGAAAGTCGCAGTCGTCAGCATACTCAATCACCCTTGCACATGATGTAGATGTCTGTTCGGCTGGTGTCCCTCAGACAGGGACTCTACTCTGATTATTTCATTGCCAGCGCCAAAAGTGATTTCTCCCATCCCATAATTCACTACTGCGTTTGATGTCCGCAGAAATGGTCTTCCAAGTATGATCGGGGTAAGGAGCAATGGAGAGGGGACATCCATATCTAAGACCACAAAATCGACCGAGAATGACTTTCCCTGAACCGTGACGATTACGTCCTCCAACAGGCCCCTAGCCCGCTTGACTGATTTGTCTGTGAACTGTAGAATCATCTTTGTAGACTTGAGCGGTCCTAGCCTGAACTCCGTGAGTAGCGAAGCTGGCATCAAGTTCACAGAGGATCCGCTGTCGAGAAGTGTTCTCTCGAACTCCTGATTGAACATCTGGCAACGTACAAGAGGTGCTCCCATATATGGCTTTTTATCCGGGAGGTTGCTGATGGTGTTAATGGTGGCCATTGTGAGAATATGCTTTTCGGACTTGCCACCCTTGCTTCTGGAGTTGTGGGGATTCGGCCTGCGCTTGGTCGTACATGCCTCTTTTAATCCTTTCTTCACGACTGGCATGTACTCAAGAGCTTTCATCAATGGCATATTCAGCACCAAATTCTGAATGATTTCTATGATGGCAGGATCAGACAAATCATTTTTCAAATCTTTCATTTTTTGTGTTTTTTCATTGCTTCAGGAAAAGGAATATTTACAAAATCTTCACCAATTTCATTCAAAATAGTGTCCATATTGTTGTGTACAGGTAGATGGCAAAAAGGAATGGATTCATCTACAATTTGTGGACAAAAAAGGACAGGCTCGACTTCTGGTGCTGGCATTGGACTCGTTGCAGGTGTAGTGCTCCTCCTGTCAGAAACTGGCTGTGAGGCAGGTGCAGGCGTCTCCAATGCTGGCTGTTCTTCACCGATGTTGCTGCTATCTTTTTGTGTTTTGCTATTTTCTTCATTTTTTGTGATTTTCTGAATATTGGTGCTGCTCCCAAAATGCTTCCTGGCCCTGGTGTTGGATGGACTGACGATTCCCCGTCAGATGCAAGATGCTTTCCCTTCGCCGTCGCCGATGACTGGAGTGTCCTACCGCTCCTGAGAGTAACAACATTAGATAAAAAACAATTTAATTCACCTGATTCGGGTTGGACACTGCCGGCTACCTGCTCCTTGCGTCGGAAGTTGTTCGGGTTGGCTTCGACCTGGGATGGTATGGCGGTCTTGGCTGCCGTCAGGTCGTCGATCTTCTGGTTCATCTCAACCATATTCTTCATTAACTGCTCTAAACAAGCCAGGGCTGGATTGACTGGCACAATCTCAGAGGAGTCCCCCTGCTGGGGTCTAGAATGTTGATATGGCGGCTGAGATTGCGACTGATAACCTTGTGAAACTTGGTGAGGAGGAGGGTTGGAGGAATATGGTGCATACTGCTGATTGTATTGAGCAGCTGGCTGCTGGTGATATCCCTGTCCACGATATCCGGACTGCTGTGGATCGTGCTATTAATTCTGTCTCCAGGTGTTTCCGTGGGATGGAGGCTGGTACTGGTAAGAGGGCTGGAAGGGTCTCCCACCCTGCTGCTGCTGATAGGGCATGTTGCCCATGTTCTGACCCTGAGAATGTCCCTGAGGACGGGTCAGTTGCGCTTCGTTGTTCTATACGCCATTGATCTCCTAGATCAGTGGCGGGGGCGGAGAGAACTGCTCGGAGTATGCTGGTTGGGGCTCAGGTTGATATACAACCATCTGTGTCTGGGGCTGCGGGGGCTGCTCCGGAACCTGTACGTAGTACACATGTTGGACAGGCTGGGGCTGCAGTGGAGTCGGCTGAGGGTGTTGCTGCATTGTGGGCTCCTTCTTCTCAGCGTTCAGCTCGGCAGAAGTAGATACAACGTTGCACATATTTGCATTCAATGCACGAACAAGTTGCTCCAGCCGTTGGGAAATCTGGTCGAGCTTTTCCAGACCCTGGGTCCTCTTCTCAATGACTGTCAATTTTTCGAGGTCCTGCGACCTCTTCTCAATGATATCCACCTTGGACAAATGGCTCCCATTGATGCTCAGGTTGGAGCTCTCATCTTTGTCCTCGGTGTGAGAAGCCATGTTTACGAGCTTGCTGATGGCGGTTGGTGGCTTCATGTATGCTCTGGACGAGGTCTGCGCGGCTTCTCCTTCATCCATTTCCTCGAAGACGTTCCATACCACGTCCTCGTCCTTATTGAAATGTGAACCGCCGCAAGCGACATATATGAGCTTTTGGCTCTCAAGTGATAGCCCCCCCAAAGAAATGTTGTACGAGACTGGTCTTTGGAATTTCGTGGTGTGGGCACTTCTCCTGCAAGTCCTTGAATCTCTCCCACGCTTCATGGACAGTCTCGTGGGGTTGCTGACAGAAACTGGAGATCCGGGCACGCATCTGGTTCAAACGCCCGAGAGGATAGAATTTATGGAGAAAGGCAGACTTCAGCTCCTCTAAGGTCGTGACGACCTTCCCAAGATGGTCGACCCAATATAGAGCCTTGTCTTGAAGGCTGAAGGGAAAGGCGGTCATCATGACTACCCCCAAAGGAATACCAGGGTAGTGAGCAGTGGAACAGATGCGTCTGAACTTCTTGAGAAAGATATATGGTTCCTCAGTGGTGTTCCCGTGGAATGTGGGAAGTAGCGATAGAAATTGCGGCTTCAGCTCGAAGTGGGCGTGCATGCGTGGAACCTGAATCCACTCAGCGATGCGTCCCGCTCTTGGGTTGTATGTCTCCTTCAGTGTACGCTTCGGCTGCGGTGGTTCTTCTTCTGCTGCTTCAAATTCGGGTCCTCCCACTGAGAACTCATCTCTGACTTCATGAAAATTAGGATCATAGTTCGGATCATCCTCTTGTCGGCCCTCTCTTGCGTCGGCCCTCCTCCTCAGATTGTTCAGCATGTTTTGGAAGGCGGTCTGGGCCAGGGCTTGGTTAGTCAACTGTTACTGGATTGCTTGAATGGAAGCCAGCAGCTGACTGTTAACCTCGTTCTGCGTCGTGTACAGCCCTTCCCCCGGATTGACTTCAGGTTCAGGTGGGGCCTGTGGTCCTTTTCCTCTTCCTCCTGCCATCTCGGATTCTGCTTGATTTACTGGCTCGGGCTCTAAGTCTGCACATGGTAGAATGCCCCGATCAGTCTGAATTGCAGCACCAGATAGAGAGATACGGTCTGTGTCAAGGTCGACACAGAATTTGGTTAAGGATGGCGATGTATAAGGAGTGAAATCAATTGCCATCCAAAACGGACAGAATTTGGGACGAGAGTGGTCCCGATTTATTGAAGAAGACACGGAGTCTGGAGATCGGTTCACGGGATCTGAACCGGGTTCTTGGGAATCGTCCTGAATTATTGGAGAGGGAGAGCGAATGGATCTGATGTAGGTACCGACGGAGTCTCGACTAAACTGCCCATTCGTCGCCATCTCAGAGATTAAGAGGAAGATCGATGTGGATGAAAGATACGGGGGTCAACAAGAAACAAATGGAGTGTAAAACAGTAGAAGGCTCACAATGAGCAAGGGCCAACTGGAGGGAAGGCAAAATTTGCACAAGGGCATGATATTTTTGATCTTGACCTAAATGTAACTAACAATTAAACACAAAGCAGGGGTGAATTCACCAACTCAACACATGAAGCCGTGAAGGTTCGGCTATTATCTTGTCGGTTTTAGCTTGAATTCAGGAATTAATCTTGTCACGAGTCCTTAGAGCGCTACGCCTAAAGGAGAGAGAGTACTGCCAGAAAAGTATTCCCGTACTTGTCCTCCTCCTGTGTAACCTGTAACTTGCGCTTTTTAAGGTCCTTGTAACCCTTCCTGGATCCCTACTCAGCCAAAGAAATAGAGGGAGGAAGCCGATAGGCGAAACCGATACTTCGGATCTCGCTCGTAACGGAATCACCCATGAGCGTGCAAGACCCTACTCGGATGCAGACGGTGAGACAGACACACCCGTGAAGGCATGGCCTATGCTCGGTACTTCGGACAAGGTCGATGCTCACACAATAGTGAGTCACCAATGGTGACCAAGCCCTACTCGCCTACGTACGATAGCAACACCAATACTTCAGAAATCCAGGCGATACACAAGGCAGCCACAAGTTGGGTTTTGGGCTCTAATCCTTACGAAGCACTCTGCTCACTTGGAAGGAGACCTTCCCATGCAACCTGAATACAAGTGAGGGTGTTGCTCTCCCCAATCAATGAGTCCAATTACCAATTTTATTTAGGTCAAAGTTTTCTTAGCAGTCCCTTTTTTAATTTTTTTGGTGTTATCGCTTCTTTTGAGTGAATTCAAACAAGCGCCTAACGATTTTGTATTTTCTTGATCCTACTTTATCCAAAAACAGAGGGAGAATAGAGTCGGAAAAGCCGATGCAAGTCGACACCAAGGTGGAAATCTCACCTTTGTGCCTAAATGATGGATGTAAAGTAAGAAGACTTACAACGAATCCCAGCTCTCTCCATGCGGGATGCAAAGCAGAATTTATAAACCTAACTACATGCCGGTATGCAAGGCGGAAATCGTCCTAAGACAGGCAACTGCTAGCGTGAAGAACCACAAGCTAACCACTATCCTTTAATCCTAATGTCCGGTCTAGGCTCACCCCTCCTTCTCTCGACACATCGAGTTTAGGAGAAGCGCTTGGAAGGGAGAGCTCGCGGCGCGCGGATGAAAGAAGAGTGAATTAGCTGTTTAATTAAACTAAGTCCAAGCACGAGCTATAGGTACATGCAATTGTTGTTAAGGTGTTTGGACCTAATCTAATCGATCAAGCAATACCTAGGTCTAAGGGCTCAATCCACAAAAGAAATGAAAATGAAAACAAAACCAGAAAATGACAGTCGGAAAACACGAAGAAAACAGCGGTGAGCCCCCGGGTGAACAAACACCCGGAAATTAGGCCCGAAGTGTCTGAGAGTCCAAGTCCTGTATTATTACAAATTAATCAAATCACTCTCTCTCACAAAAATAAAAAGTCTACTGTCTCTCTCTCTCAAGCTCTCCTGCTCTCTCCAGCCGGCTAGGGTAGAATAGCTGGCTCCTCCTCCCAAGGATGCATAGGATCCCCTAGGCGATCCTCCTCGGTCAGCGGTCCCTCGCAAGAAAACAAGAGAGATGTCAGACAGTTCAAAACAAATTATGCACGAAAAAACAAATAAGCAAAAATGGCTAAGTAAATAAAAGATACAAAAGTACTCTACAAGCCGATGCTCCCCGGCAACGGCGCCATTAGTGGCCTGACAAATCAGACTCACTGTTGCTGATGCGACTACTCAAGCCTTCCCGTTCGTCAATAATTAACCCACACAATCAATTAGGTAATTAATAGCAAGGATTAAAATTTATTATACCCTACTAAGAAATGTACAATGGCAAGCAAGTTGGGGTCGAACACAGGAAACAACGGTGCAGAGTATAGACAAGAGTCAAAACCTAGGTCTAATACACCACTTAGCCAATCTAATTTTTTGTGGGTTTTTAATTTTTAATTTTTTATTTAATTTTTAATTTTGTATTTTGGTTTTTAATATTCTGATTTTTATATTTTATATTTTATATTTTTTGTTCTTTTTCAATATTGGAATAAGTAAGCAATATAATAAAAGAGAAGGTAAACTATTTATAAAAATACGCAAAAATAGTCAAAAATTTAGAAATAAAATCTTTTTGATATTTTTATAAATTTTTACTATTTTTGTGATTTTTGGGTGATTTTCAGAATGTTTTTGGTATTTTTATTTAACAAAATAAAGCAAAACAGTGAATAAGCTACTGACTGGGGATAAAATGAAAATTAAAAATAGCAAACAACCACCAAATTTTCCAAACTAATTTTAAAATAAAGAGGATAAAATATAGAAGAAACAAAACTGAGTTTATATTTTTCTGAGTTTTCTATGATTATATATATATTTTTTTGAAGTTTTTATGTGTTTTCTAATTTTTAAGGTTTTTCTTTTGAGTTTTTAGTGATTTTTGGATTGACACTAAAATAGATTAAAATACATCATAGGTAATTTTTTTGGAATTTTTAGAGGTATTTTAATATTTTTTTGGTATTTTCTAAGCTAGATAGTACTGAAAATAGTTATTTTTGATTTTTAATAAATAATAAAATGCAAAAAATTGAAAAATAAAAATATGGCGTGTAATGGCGAGTTAACAAGAGCTTAAGTCTATTTTTTGAGAATTTTTGGCACTTAGATGTTAGGCAAAATAAATAGCTCAAACATACAAAAATCCTAAGCCTAGCAGGGGTATAAATGCAATTATAGAAACATCCAGGGGCTTAGGTGCAATTTTCACCAAAAGACATGCATGACGCACGTGTTCTGTCATTCACAGGGGGATATTTGTATTTACTAAAAATCGGTAGGGCAACCATGCAATTTTCCCAAAAACATATTTAATTAACTACACACAAGGGTATACCTGCAAATACCTAAAAGTTCGAGACCAAAAATGCAAAATGCCCAAATTGCACGTGCCCTAGTCACGTGAGGTGACGTGGCGAGGACTAAAGTTCAAATAAAATAAGTACGGGGGCCTAAGTGCAATTATTACAAAAACTTTTAAACTGGAAATAAAAGTTCTAGGGCTTAAACGTAAATACAAAAATGCTTGGGCTTAAAATGCAAAATACCAAGTTCCAGATCGTGCGGCCGATGGAGCTTCACTTGGACACGTGGCGTGCATCGAACGGCGGGTACCCCTTCGTCCTGGGCGGCTAGGATTAGATCTTGGAAGGTTAATCGAATGGCGGGGGACACCTGGCGATCGAACGGCGGACGTGCGCCTGGAGGGGGGCTGCTGATCCAACGGCGGGGAGAGGTCACGAAGAACACCTCCCCCGGCGAGCTTTGGCTGGCGATTGCGGCCGACACACGGCCGCTCCGGCCCTAGGATCAAGGGCAAAATGATCCTGGGGTCCCTCCGCGTCTGACGGTGGTCTCAGGCGAGGCGGCGACGGCGTGGGGAGCTCGGACGGTGGAGGCGACCTGGGGGGCTGCTCCTGCGGCTTTCAAGGGTCGAAGGAGCCTTCTCTTGTGCTCGGACCTGCAAGTTTAGGTGCACAAAATCCAGGCGAACAAAAAGGGGGTTCTGATGGTTCGATGGAGGCGAAAGGTGGCTCGGGCATGCAGCTCCGGCGAGCGGCGGTGAGAGGAGCTTGTTAGCTCGATCTGGGCGAGATCGAGGGGGATGGAAGGGTGGAGTGGAGCAACGGAGTGAAGGGGAAGGAGATGGAGGTGACAGGTGATCGGATGGACGTATGGAGTGACCGGAAATGGTGGGCGAAGCTCAGCTCCGCCGTGGGCTTCGATCGATGATTCACGGCGATCAATACGAAGGCGATCCAAATTACTCCTAGGATAAGCTATCCTACACTAGAGCTACAAGAAAATGGAAAGAGAAGAGGGAGAAGCTCACCAGAGACGATGGGCTAGAAGGCGCGGTGGAGCTCCGACGAGGAGTGGATCTCTTCGATTCGACGCCAAACGACTCAAACCCAGGCTCGATTCGATGCCTACTGTCACCAGGAACACGAAGGGCTAGGGGTTTTAGGGTGGAAATGGCGGAAGAAGGATCAAACTTTGAATCGAAGTCGGGGGGTGCCTTTTGAAGGGTCGACGGATGGCGTGGAAGACGAGGGTCAAACGCCTCGATCAGTGGTCCACTGCCCAAGGAATCACCTGGGCGTGAATCGCCACTGATCGAGGAGCAAAATCGCAGAAGGCATCGACATGAATCGGTGCAAGGTCAGCCCTAGAAAATGGCGAGAAGAAGAGACAAAATGGTTGTCTGACAGGTCTAGAGGAGGAGGTCAGATAGTTGACCGAGGTCAACTGTCAAATCCTCTAAAAAATATTTCAAAAAATATTTCAAAAATTGTTAAAAATAGAAAATGGATTAATTACATTTTGGTTACAAAATAAAAAAAGTTTATTAATTTATGAAATAATTTATTATGATTTTTAATTATTTTTCTGAAATATATTTTTACTAATTTACTTTTGTATCCCTTATAGGTATATTTCCTATATATTTTAGTCTTTAATTTTTATTTTATGTATTTTAATTTTATTATTTATTTATTATTTTCTAAAATTATAGAATACTTTTATATACACAAATATATTTTTATTTTATTTTATCGATATGTTTTGTATATTTAATAAAATATAGGTAGATATTGTATAGGTATATACCTAGGTATAATACTTGTGTATTTTAGTTACAAGTATTTTATTTTGAGTTTTTTTGAGTTTTTGTTCTGATTTTAATATACAAATATATTATAAGTAATATTTACAAAATTATAAAAATATAAAAATACAAAAATAATGAATAAATAATAAATTGAATATTTTAAGTTGTGCATGTTTACAATGTGGGTCCAAAACTCAACTTTCAAACCGTAGCTCCGCCAAATACGAAACCACCACCATTAAATAGATTATTTTATCCTATATACAATTAAAGGTGAGTTTGCTGCATTTGGAGTTTTCATTTGTGAGATACAGGTCTGGGAAGTTGGGATTCTGGATTTTTATTCAGACCATAACTTTTTATCTGTACATTATTTTTCAGTGAAATCAATTTTGTATTTTTCTATATAAAAATATCTATAACTTTCATGTACAAAGTTTCTTTATTTGATGCACAAAAAGTGGAGCCAAAAATACGTCCCAAAATGAATAAAGAATGAATTAATAAATATAGGTATTTGGCCCTTATCTCCCCCTACTTTATTCCTTGTCGACCTATTCATCAAGATGCCTAGGTCTCGGGTTTCGGGTCATAAAATATTTTCAATATTTTATTACTTTTCTTTTCTTTTCTTTATTCTATAATTTTAGCATTAAAAACAGTATTTATACACTTTTTACACACAGATGCATGAATGCGCTAAATTACTCTATTTAATGCTATTTTCAGGCATTTGCTAGGGTTTTTGAGGCCAAAATGATAGAATAAAGATGATGAAATGTGGATTCATCACCCTCCTTCGCAAATCTCGTGACACCAACCGCCGCCCCTTGCGAATCTCATCAACCTTGGAACCTTACTATTATGCAACTATGATAAATTATAAAATCCTTCCCTAATTTCACTATCGTCCACCTGTTTCCCTTCCCCTCCGACAATCGCTACCTTCCCAATCAATCACGCCACTGCCTTCCAGATCTGATGCACGCTCAATCTTGCCGCCTATTAATTCCCTTCCAAGCCCGACCGACATCCATCACCCTATTTAAACACCAACCCCTCCCCCTCTCCAACCATCCGTCGATCCACTGTTGATAAAAGAGGTCGACTGTGACAAAATCAACTCCGCCAGCCGACGAGATCCAAGGACCATACCTCCGCCTTGTCGCAGCGAGCCACAAACCGCGAGAAAGGCTGCTCCGCTCCAGCTTTGGCTGTGAGCCCGATTCTTCGACATCATCCGTGTCTGCTCCGATCTTGGATCCACCATTAGCTCCCCCGACCTTCGTACTTCACCAACTGTCGCAAGAGCTACCAGCACCAACGGACACTCATTCTCCTTCATCGATCTCCAGATGCCAGGAGTTGATATGTTACTCCTCCGCCTTCGCTCCACCGCGACGCCACCGACCTTATCACCCACTCCAGGAGGCTGATCTGCTCTAACATCGAGTCTCTGCTCAGCCTCCACGACCAACAGCAAGAGGGAGTCTGTCCACCCGTTACACCCCCGTACAACATGCTCTCCAGGCCAATCCCCGATAACCACCAGATTATTCCCCCTCAGCCCCGTCACTACTCACTGCTCCTCCACCAAGCTCTTACTGGCTCAACTGTTGCACGCCACCGAGCTCAAGGTTTGAGGCCCTCTGATGAATCTCAGATTCATCACTCGCAATCTCATTTATTAAGCTCTAATCCCTCAAAATCATTAACATTTCTGCATTTATTCAGCATAATTAGCATTCATGCATGTTTTCATAAGAATTGCATTTTATCCCTTATTTTTGCATAAAATAAGAAGCCAAAAATCACAGCCAAAATTGACCCGTAAATAGCCTGACTTCCCTGGTTTTTAACTAATTCATGCTAACTCTGAATAACCCAAAACCACATCCACTGTGTACATATCACTCACAAGAATACATGAAAAATAGAAAAAATCATTAACCCAAATAAGTGTACCAAAAACCTAAACCCTAGTTTCAGGATTTCTGAACTAAAAACCTCATATCTTCCTCATCCAGTGTTCATTTTAATCCTACTCACTTTTGAACTAATGTACATTCAATTATCTTCAAAACAAGACCAAGTTCAAGTGATTCAGAGCTCATATGTGAAAGTTGGGTTTTAGGACTCTTTTGAACATTTTGTATTTTAGCGGTTTTTAACCTATTATTTTATGGACATAAGTAACCTATTTTAATTCATTTCTTGTTCATTTGTCTTCTTTGATAAAAGTTTTATTAAAATGCGTAAAAATCCAAATCCAAATTGAGCTTGAAATCAAAGAAACAAATTGGGTTTGAGTCTTCACTAACTGTCTGTACAAAATTAGTCTTTTTCTTATTTTATTTTATTTCTTCTTTTTCTTAATTAATAAAAATCCAAAAAAAATTAAATTAATGTGTAAATATTTATATTTGATTTTTATCATATTTTTCTGGATTTTTATCTGGCTTAAAAATGACAAAAAATATAAAACCCAAAAATCAAGGTATTCTTTGTACATGGGATATCCCAAAAATATCACTTTGTGCAATTGATCGATTTTGGTTTTGATGTCTTCATGAAAGTTGTAGATCTCATCGAGACGCGTGATTTTTAGAAGAAACTGATTCGATTCGAGGCTGATTACTATTTATTTTTGATTTTATAAAATCTTTATTTTACGAATTTTGTGGAGCCGCTACGTGTCAACCATTTTTAGGATGTTTATAATTCATTTTTTATTAAAAAAATTTAATAAACCCGCATGTGCGTCGCACGTGCCTCGCCTTGTCCTTATACGCCGCCACGCGTCCTTTCCAGGACCGTTGGATCTCGACCGATCGGACGGTCCCAACCTCATCTTCCCTGCCAGCACCTTTCCCCTTTGGGAACCTCCGCCCTCGCGATTGCGTCGCATATCTCGCCGACCGCTGCCTCCAAATCACACCCGCGTATCTCCGATTGATTCCCTGAATCCATCAAATCCCAATCACCATCTTCGGTGATCCCCAATCTCGTCCGATCACAATCCCAATCACCTCGACGCACCCCCGCGATTAGATTCCTCTTCCGACCAAACCCCCTCTGCTATTTAAACCACACCGCCGCACCAAGAACAACTTCCGCCGTTAGCACCATAGAAGGGCAGTGGTGACAGCACCCCCTCCGTCTCCGGCAAGGTCCGGCTACCTCCTTGTAGCCGTCGCAGCACCACCCCAGTGTACTGCCCCTGCTCTGCCTTGGCGTCAAGCCAATGACTCCGAGCTTCATCTTCGACCGTTCCGCCTTCGCTGTTTTTCTCCGATCGTACTTCATCGACGATCAACCAATCTCGATCAAAAACACCCCCACGCCGCCAGAACTCCCCGTCGACCTCCTCTTTGCACGATGCAATAGCAGCTCGGCCCCCTTCGCCTTGGCCGAGCCCTCAACAAACTCCAGGCGTCGACGAAGTTGCTTTTCCCAGAAGCTCACCCCTCCGTCCTCCAAGGCAGAGCCTCCTCCACCACCGACTTCATTGTCGGCCCACCACCAAAACCTCGCCCCGCCGTCCAAGGCCGGGCCGCCTCCACCTTCCAACCGCCAGCACCGGGTCAAGCCCGAGACCCCCACCACGTGCCGCACAAGTGGGGGCGGAGGGACATCAGTTGGGTCATTTACGAAAGCCCCCTTGGCGAATTTCCATTTTGCGCACCGGCCCCGCCGACCCAGGGGTCACGTGCACCGCACGTGGTCCACTAGGAATTTTGCAGATAACCTCCTCAATTAGTGGTAATTAAATCTAGGCCCCCCCTGCATTTTTATTTATTTTATTTAAATATTGCATATGTACCCCTATCTTTCCCCTTTATTTTGAACATCTACAGTGCATTATTTTATTTCTAAAAAATTAGCATTTTGTTCCTCATGTAATTCTCAACATTTTGACATATTGTGGATATTTTTGTGATTGATGGTTAATTAATAATTAATTGTTCTATGGAAAATTGCATACTTTGCCCATTTTATGCTCTTAAATTTGCCATTGATTACCCATTCCTCTAAAATTCCCAAAAAATCATGGATTGTAGAATTAATTGTGCTTAACATTGTGCTAAAAAAGAATTGCTTGCATGCATAGTTTGCCCTGTAAAAATCATTTTGCATATTTCAATATTTGATTTTTAATATGTATTATATCTCGCATTTTCAAAGTTTAGGATTTTTCTGAGATCCATTACCTTGTGATAGATCTTAGATCATTTTATTCCTTGGAAATAATTAGATTTATATTTATTATAATTAAATATTGAAATTTACTTTGTTTGCATTTGAAAATTCATAAAAAATTTATTTTGCATCCAAAAACTCCAAAAAAATTACAGTTCATTCATTTCATCATATTTTGCATCATGGCCAAGTTTCATATTTTTCGGACATCGTTTGAATGTAATTGATATTTTAGTCCCTAAAATAGGCCGAATTTGCATTTTGCATCCTTTATTGCATTAAAAATTACAAAAAAAAGACCGCCTTGAAAACCGCGCACGAATTTTGATAGACGTAATTCTAGGTTATTCCTTTGTCTCCTTGTGTTCGACCTTGGGGCTTGCCCTGAATATAAAACCACGTGATTAAAAATTGAGTAAATATTTGTGGTTATTTTCTTCATCGATTCCGATTGCCTCCTACAATGAAACGACAAGTAATTTTTTTACGCACGATCAATTACACATTACACATCTTTATCTTAGCGAATTTCAGACTCGTCAGATGGCGACGTTGCCGGGGAGGCAAACGACTTAGTTTTGTGTTTTGAAAATTTTGCTCGGTTTTCTACATTCAGGTAGTCTGACCCCCGAATTGTTCATTATAAATTCCATTTTTTCCTGCAGTCACTCTCTCACATAAATCTTTCTTATTTTTCTTGCGAGGTACTCGGCATATGTGTTTTTTCAGGAACCGAAGCATCTTCACCGACTTACGAAAAAGCCGCAAATAAATTAAGATTGAGTCAAGTCGTGAGAAAGCGTAGAGTCTAGGATTTTAATTTCTGTAAATTTTAATTTCTATAATTAATTACTCATTTATAGCGGTGTCCGTTTGGACTCTCGCGTGTGTAAAAAGACCTTGAACTCTTTCTGTGGTGTCGGGTGGCCTGTTTTACTCTCTCGTGAGGGTGAGACCCGATTTGAGTGGCGATTAGGATAAACCTGCACATACGACTCTTAGAGCATTTTAGTTTTTGATTGTGCGTATAGGAATTAGGCCACACTGCACTTTAATTGAGACACACATTAGATTGTTCAATTTAGCCAAATTCAACTCAATTCTTCCCCGCTAAAAGAACTTTCTCCTAGTTGCGGTTTTTCATCGATTTGCATTCATCTAGATTAAATTTTCAATTCTGTATTGAATCCCACATGAAGATTGTGAGAAATCACTATAAGTCTTCTAATTGAGCATACATCATTGTTTTTCGCGTGCATCGGCTTTTCTCGAATTTCTCCCTCCTGTTTTCTCACATAATTTTAAAGGAAATTGGGACTGGACGGTAGATGTGCACTTGTGCTCACTTAATTCTTCAGTGATCACCTAATTAAAATTGAGACTGCTAAATATAGCCGATTTCAAAATAACCCATAAAATTAAGAATTTTTATGGGAGAGCAACCCCGACCTTGGATTCTTTTATTTTTCTGAGTGAGTGAGAGACAACACTTAAGGCTAGAGCCCAAACCCAGATTTTCATATTGACTACTGATTCTACCAAAAACGATTAGCTACTTCTTAGTGAGGATCTACGGCTAGCCGGTAAACGGTCCGGATTTCCTTAGCAGAGTGGGAGGTTTAGAGGACACTGCGCAAGGCTCCGTCCTCAAGTAACGGGTAGCCGTTCTACGGTCTGTACTTACTCCCATACTGGCTAAAAGTAGGTGCAACTAGTCGTAAGAATTCATGCCAGTCATTACGAAAATTTCATCACCTGACAGCTCGCTAAATTCTTTCCAAGATTGTCTTATCACCAACTAAAATTGAAAAGATAAAAGCCAAACTCTTATGGCTTCATTGTGTGAGTTGGTGAACTTGGGGTTTGATTTGTGTTTGCATTGGTGTGCGTGAACCTATATCGAAGATCAAAAGCCGCATATTTGATAAAATTTCTTTTGACTATCCAGTGCAATCATCTCTCTCCTTTCTTGATTTAAACCTCATCACGAAACTTTTGTCCAAAAACTCTGCGCATCCATATCATGAAAATCATTACAAACCCAAACCATCATTCCTTTCAGCTCTTTCGGAGATGGCCGAACATTTATCTGAAAATCCATTAGAGATATACTTTGAAAATGAATTTGTCTCGATTAGGTCCAACTCAACTAAATCCTCTTCTTTCAATATTCCTCCAACATTTACGGGAGAACTTCACCTGCAGATGAATTCAACCCCCTCATTAAATTCCCACTCGAATCATCCGACCGCACATGACCACCTACCATCTTGGACTGAACCGTCTTTTTCTCGGTTTCTCGCTAATGAACCATTTCAAGATCAAAATACCTTTGAGTCTCGTGACTAGCCGAGAAGCCAAACCCAGATGGAAAGATCCACACTTAATGATCATCAGCGTTGGATTGACCGCAACGATCAAGTCCCTATTGACCAACCTGAATATCACTCATTTGATCAGCCCATACATACAGAGGACCAAACTGATGATATTGACACATATATACCATGTATGACTCCATTATTCAAGGATACGATCAATCATGACCATGAAAGTAGACTCTACTCAGACCAGGATTACATGACCGAGTCACGTCATGTTAAGTACGAGACCTACACATTCCCGCAAAATCCTTCCACTAAGCAGCCTCCTTCCATAATTTTTGAGGAGAAAATTTCAGAAAATAATGATCATATATCGGATATTCAAAGAAACTCTTCTCTCAACACATACAGGAAAATGGAAGATGAAATTATTGAACACAAACCGACTGCTCCCATGAATGATCATGAACGAAATTTTGAGGATGATATTTGAGGATAAATAAAAGATTTGAATTAATGGAGGATAGATTTCAAAAATTTGCCGATCGACTAATTTCACTCTCTGGGAGTTCAGACATAAAATGAATGATTAAATGATTGGATCTCATTTTGACAATTTTGAAGATATCCAGAAACCTAGGGAAGACTATGACAGTAACATTTCTGCTTATTATTCCCCTAGACATGGCTATGCATCTGACTCGTTCTCGGAATATCAAAGACCCTACTCATCTACAGAAGAAACCACATCACGCCACACAGAAAATACCAAAAAAAGGGAATATAAAAAACATAAAAAAATCGAAAATCCATAAAATTTCATAAAATTGAGACTGAAGAAGATTTGAAGAATTTAGATCCAGTTTTACCGGAAGCACTGGAGAAACGATTGATTTTTGAACTTCCCTTTATAAAGGCCATTGAATACTTCCCCGGCCTTAAAGGATTTGTAATGGACAAATTAATGATCAAAAAGTTGGGCAGGATACAGACAAATACTGAAAGACATCTTGTCAATGGCCTCCTCCTTGGTGTTGAGGAGAAAAATCAAAAGCTGCATAGTGAAGCGGTTGCCCAGATTTGACTGTGAAATCGAAGACACAATTTTCACCCATGTGCTCAGATTGATGACGATTCACCGATCAATATCCTCCCAACCTCTGTATTTCACGAACTCAAACTCGGACCAATCAAGAAGATACGAGAGATTGTTTAATTGGCAGACCGGTTGACAAAATGGTTGAGAGGAATCATTTCTGTCATCATGACATTCCAGGGTGCTCCGCTCAAAGTAGAATTCATGATCATTGATATTGAGCATCAAGGAGAATTCACCCAGTCTCCAATTATTCTTGGAAGCCATTCTTAGCATTGGCTAAGGCAATTATTGATTGTGAGACTCGGGAAATCAATTTCGCAGCATTGGAAGCACTTCGATCTGACCTAGTCTTTGAGGAACCATGATTTTCTGAGGCGACCCACGAAGTCCCTGACAGTCGTAACCATGAAGCGGTAGAAGATCCCTACCCTGTTGCTACACTTGATATAGCGGTTGTTGATGAGACTATTGGTTTAGAGAACCCTGCTCCATTCCCATCTGCTCTCACCATTGAGAATCAAGTATATGAATCATATGATCCGAAAACTTATGCATGGGCACACCCTGGGTCAACCTATTCTGACTACATGGATTACATCAACTCGACACAGGAATGCTCCAACATCAACTTAATTGACAACGAACATGCAGAGACTCTCCCCAGTATTTTAATTCCCGCGGATCTCAAAATAGACCAATACTTCTTATATGATCCTGAGACATATGCATGGTCGCACCCTGGAGAAACCTATTCTGAATACCTTGACCAAATCATCCCAAATCAAGAGTGCACCAACATTCAGAAGACTAAGAACAAACACACAGGACGAACACCGACGAAGGAGAAGAATTCTAATGGTTATTCATCTGGATACTCAAGTGAACCGGTACCTTCACGAAGCAAGAAAAAGAAAGTCACCTTTGACCTTTCGGAAGAGGAATCAACTGATGATCCCTCATCAGGTCCGGAAAAGGTAATCACATGAGTGAAGTCTGTTCGGCAGCTCTAAAACCATATCTTTGCAAGTATCCAAAATTCGATTCTCGTTGGGCAACTCCCGTTCCTAACTATTATTCATCCAAAGCTGATGCTACTTCCCTCATCAAGTACACTGGAATTATTTCTTATGAGCTGACTGAGACCGATGCTTTTGAGTATTCATCAGAGGACAAACCGCTTGATCCCAAGAAGGAATGAATTTTGAGGAAACAATTGAAGAAACAAAAAGACATGAATATCTGGAGTGTATCGACTTTCAAATACTATTCCTTTGAGGATAACTCTGATGATGGCTACCTTTCATCCGACTCATACGCTTCATCTACTATCCATCATGATTTTTCTGAGGATGACACTGATAGTAGTTGGGAATCATAGGCTTCATCTCCATCTCGTCATTACGATCTCCCACCGCAGGCTCACAAAAAGATCAGCCGAAAACCGCCTTAATCATCGGCTACCCACCCTCCCTCCCGACCACATCGGTCTCCTTGTACAGCTTCTTCCTCTACTTAGGCCAAGGCCTAAGTATAGGGGGAGACCGATGCCATCTGTGTATACCATCCTTCTCCTTCTCCCGATCACTTCACTTCCACCATTCTTCTATACTTAGGCTGACCAGAGCCTAAGTATAGGGGGAGCCGACACCCACCTGTATATACTCTCCTCATTCACATATCCTGACTGCTTCATTTTTTCCGATCTTCTTCTGTACTTAGAATGTTCACAGCCTAAGTATAGGGGGCGGACCGATGTATCTCTTTCTTTTTCCTTTTCTTTTTCTTTTCCGTTTTTCACTCTCTTACACTTAGCCCGAGCTATGTCTTCTTTACGCTTCTTGTGCTCTAAGGACACAACATTCGCTAAGTATAAGAGGGGTCTGCATATATAATTTGTATATATTTTACCCATATCTCATACTTGCGCGTAAGTCTATACGCATTTACAGGGTGGGTAATTAATTTAAAAAAAATAACAAAAACAATGAAAAAAAGAGTTTTGCTACTAACACTGACTATGCCCAAAAGTTTTGAAAAAAATGGCTTCTTATTCATTTTTGCATTAAAAAAACCAAAAATCCCTTGCATGAAAAAAATTAAAAAAAAATTGTGTCTGCATTTCACATACATGCACTTCATATAGCATCGCATTCATTCGCATTTGTGAAAAGTCTTTGGGTTCTGAACCGAGCTATGAGCAGAAACCGAGAGTGAACTGGACTTGACCTTAATCCACCTAATTTTCAGAGGAACTTTACCGAGAAATAGGATTTTAGAAGTTTCAGGTCTTTGACTTAATTCTTTGAGTTCCACATGACAATGTGCAGCATTTGACTCTTAGTGTGTAACCTGGTCTCTTCATTCTGGGTAAAACTCTGGAATAGGGAATTAATTTGTATTCTCGCACTATGCACTTAGCTCAACTCAGACAAGATGTAGGAAGACTGTGTGAATTTCTTTTCTGGTAGCATGGAAATCTAAAGACCAGAGTACGGGTTGAAATAAAGCTTCGGAAAAGGGATGGACGGCTGGGCACAATTTTTTCTAAGACCTCGAAAAATGTACGGAAACAAAAGGATTCTATATCTGTAGGGACACCACAAGATCCAAGTAGAACCACCAAAAATTCCAAATACAAAGAAGCATTCTACCAAATAAATATCTGACCAAAAAGATCCAAGCTTCAAGAAAACCTACAGATCTTGGTGGAGACTCGGCTACACTGGCCAGCTTCACAAGGAGAGGTGACTACACTAGCCACCCTCTAGTTATTTTCTTCTTCTTCTATCTTCTCCCCCTAATTCGATTGTGAACACAACGCGACAGACCTTAGAAGGAAATACCTGACTCCCCAAGGACGAGTTACTGAAGAGGAGAGGAGCATGGTAGTCCAGCATTCTAGATGGGAAGAGCTAAAACTTTTCACACACATGAGTCAATTATTCAATGTTCATAGGGTATGCTTTGCGAAGAGGATTGATCTAAGATGACTTCTGAGCTGAAACTGTGACAATGATGTGTAGAACTTGAAGGCTGTTGATTTTGAAATTCTAAGTCTCATAGAAGTTCCGCCAAACTAATAATCCAAAGGTCGAGTCTAGTCTCATTTTCACCTTCGGCTCATGGTCTTGGTATGGAACCCAATCTCATTTCATCTCATGTCATTTCTTTTTGATGCTCAGGGACGAGCATAGTTTAAGTATAGGGGGATGATGAATCTCATATTCATCACTTTAAATCTCATTTATTAAGCTCTAATCCCTCAAAATCATCATCATTTCTGCATTTGTTCAGCATAATTAGCATTCATGCATGTTTTCATAAGAATTGCATTTTATCCCTTATTTTTGCACAAAATAAGAAGCCAAAAATCACAGCCAAAATTGACCCGTAAATAGCCTGACTTCTCTGATTTTTAACTAATTCATTCTAACTCTGAATAACCCAAAACTACTCCACTGTGTACATATCACTCACAAGAATAAATGAAAAATACAAAAAAATCACAAACCCAAATAAGTGGACCAAAAACCCAAACCCTAGTTTGAGGATTTCCGAACTAAAAACCTCATATCTTCCTCATCTAGTGTCCGTTTTGATCGTACTCACTTTTGAACTAATGTACATTCAATTATCTTCAAAACAAGACCAAGTTCAAGTGATTCAGAGCTCATATGTGAAAGTTGGGTTTTGGGCCTCTTTTGAACATTTTATATTTTAGCGGTTTTTAACTTATTATTTTATGTACATAAGTAACCTATTTTAATTCATTTCTTGTTCATTTATCTTCTTTGATAAAAGTTTTATTAAAATGCACAAAAATCCAAATCCAAATTGAGCTTGAAATCAAAGAAACAAATTGGGTTCGAATCTTCACTAACTGTCTGTACAAAATTAGTCTTTTTCTTATTTTATTTTATTTCTTCTTTTTCTTAATTAATAAAAATCCAAAAAATTAGATTAATATGTAAATATTTATCTTTGATTTTTATCATATTTTTCTGGATTTTTATCTGGTTTAAAAATGACAAAAAATTATAAAACCCAAAAATCAAGGTATTCCATGGACATGAGATACCCCAAAAATATCACTTTGTGCAATTGATCGATTTTGGTTTTGATGTCTTTGATTTTTAATAGGTATTATATCTCACATTTTCAAGGTTTATGATTTTTTTGATATCCATTACATTGTGATAGATCTTAGATAATTTTATTCCTTGAAAATAATTAGATTTAATATTTATTATAATTAAATATTGAAATTCACTTTGTTTGCATTTGAAAATTCATAAAAAAAATTCTTTGCATCCAAAAACTCCAAAAAAATTAGAGTGCATTCATTTCATCATATTTTACATTGTGGCCAAGTTTCATATTTTCGGACATCGTTTGAATGTAATTGACATTTTAGTCCCTAAAATAGGCTGAATTTGCATTTTGCATCCTTTATTGCATTAAAAATTACAAAAAAAGACCGTCTCGAAAACCGCGCATGAATTTTGATAGACATAATTCTAGGTTGTTCCTTTGCCTCCTTGTGTTCGACCTTGGGACTTGCCCAAGTAAAATAAACATAAAACCACGTGATTAAAAATTGAGTAAATATTTGTCTTTATTTTCTTGACCGATTCGGATTGCCGCCTACAACGAAATGATAAATAATTTTTTACGCACGATCAATTACACATTACACATCTTTAACTCAGCGAATTTCGGACTCGTCACCCTCCCACGTGCTGTGCACGTGTGTAAGGAACATCTTGCATCTGAGCCCCTAGGAAACCCGCCTTATCTGCTTCCAGTCGATCCGGAAGAGGGTCACCTGCTTAGGTGATTTTGCACGTTAGACCCCCTCCGACCTAGTAATTACTTCTAAGTCCCTCCAATGCATTTTTATTCTAATTCATAGTTTGTAATTTTGCAAACAGATCCCTCTATTTATCTATAATTTTGAAAATCGTTTTGCATGTTTTTTATTGTTTAAAAAATTGCATGATATTTACTAATTAATCCTCTACATTATTGCATGATTGTGATTTTTTTATATTATGTGGTAATTACTAATTAATATTCTTATGGAAATTTACATAATTTGCTCACTTTGTGCTCACAAATTCATATAGAATTAACCATAGCTCCAAAAATTACTAAAATTTGATGGAAAGTAGAATTAATTGTATATCACATTGTGCCTAAAAAGAACTGAATTTGCATGCATATTTTATCCTATAAAAGTCATTTTGTATACTTTAGTAATGAATTTTTAGTAGGTATTAAATTAAATATTTTAGGGTTTAGGATTTTTTGAGACAGATCACTAATGATATATATTAGATAGTTTTATTTTCTGAATATAACTGGATTTTTATTTATTATAATTAATTTTTGAAAATCACACTATTTGCATTCATTAATTCATAAAATATTCAACTTACATCAGAAAATTCCAATAAAATTGCAGTGCACTCATTTTAGCATAATTAACATCTCCGCCAAAATTTGTATTTTTGGACATCATTTTATTAACATTAATTTTCTAGTCCTTAAAATTGGCCCGTATTCACATTTGCATTCAAAAATTACATCAAAAATATAAAAAATGTTCCTCCTGGAAAATCATGCATGAAATTTGATAGACATTAATATAGGTTGTTACTTTGCCTCCTCGAGTTCGACCTTGGGACTTGTCCAAGTAAAACAATCTTAAAATCACCCGAATTAACATTGAATTGAATATTTAAGTGATTATCTCTTGATTGATTTTGATTACCGGCATACTTGCAACGAAACAGTCATTATTTTAAATGCTTAATTCATATTGATTAAAGAGGGTAAATTACGATTTGCCAACTTGTACATAATCCCTCTTTTGAAGCTTTATTGAAACCAACAACTTCTTTCTTTAGAGCTCGTCACCATTGGATCAGGTTGGGGTACAATGGCCACAAAAGTGTGACTTCCGATGTTTCCATTGGCTTGTGTCTCATGCTGGTAAATCCACCACTCTATCACTTCAACTGATGTGAGCAAAGTAAAAGGTGAAGGTTTACAAGCTAGGTCATTATCAACAAGAGTTGTGTGTGTGCTCTGAAATATTCTACTTAGGAAGTCAATACGACAATGAACTAAGCCTCGTGATCTCAAAGAATTAAATCAACCAGACCTAAAGTACCCCGATTCCAGTTCCAATAAAGTTCCAATGATTAAGTAAATTTAAGGTCCAACCAAGCTAAAATCTTCAGATTTTACTTAATCTTGTTTAATTATCAAACTCAATCCAAAAAATGCAAAATGCACAAGGCAAAAAATCTTTTCGTGATGCAAATTTCTAATTTTTGAATCTTTTATGGATTTTTGAAAAGGTTTTACAATTTTTTATGCAATTTTTGAAAAGATTTTTCAAATGTTTTTGGGATTATTTATTTCGCAAAGTTTAAGGGAATTTTCAAAGCAGAAGTTTTTGGAAAAGAACTACGTACAAATGTTTACAAGGGAGTGCTTCTTATTATTTACAAGAATTAAGATTTAGGAATTTACAAGTTTGTATAGATTTGTAAAGGATTTTTATTATGTACCCAAATTATAAAAATAATTTAAAAAGATTTGCACAAGTATTTTGAAAACTTTATTTTTGCAAACTAATTTGACAAATAATTTTTTTACAAATATTTCACAAAATTAAAAATTCATTTTGCAAACATTTTTCAAACATTATAGATAGATTTTTCAGAATATTTTGCAACCATTTTTCAAAATCATTTGCAAATAGATTTTCAAAAGTTTTTATTTGAGACAAAGAAAGGAAATTTTTACAAAGAAAACAATTTTACAAAGGTCAAAAATATTTAAAAAAACATTTTCCAAATAGCTTTTAAAAGATTTTTCAAAAAGTATTTTCAAACTATTTTTCAAATATTTTGCAAAAAAAACATTTTTAACATTATTTATTTATCAATATATACAAAGAATTGGGTATATGTGTGTATTATGTTTTCTTAATTATCCATATATTAAAAATATGAAAGTACGAGTTATTTCTAAAGTATTTACGAAGTATATACAACGCCCTGTACTTAGCTTGAGCTATGTACTCATAGATCAGAGAGAAAAAGAAAAGACATAACTCGTACTGAGTACAAAAAAGCCTATACTACAACAACTAAATAACGAATGAAAGAATGAATGAACGCGAAGTCGATCGTCCCCCCTACACTTAGGCTGAAATAATCCTAAGTATGACATGTTGTTTCTACATGCAAGGAGGATCAAGGGTGGGAATGAATAGATCACAACTCAGTCGGTCTGCCCCTATAATTAGGGTGAGATATCCTTAAGTATAGATGAGGAAGGGAGACCGTGGAGGGGATCAAAAAAAAAAGAAACCAAATAAAATGAAAATATATGATGGTAGAATATACGCATCACTCTCCCTTTACTTTGGGTAAAAGATCCATAAGTATAAGCAACAACAAGAGTGATGAAACAAAATGAAGAATGAACACTCGGGGCATACATTCCCTATACTTAGGACAAAGTACATCCTAAGTATAACAATGAAGAAGGGGTAAAACCTTTTTAGAAGAAAAATAAAATGAAAATGAAAAGAAGAAAATAAGAAAATAAGAAAGATCACTCAACTCATCCACCTCCCCTATACTTAGGTTAGAGTATGTCCTAAGAAAGGCAAAACACATGGAATGAGGTGGATGATCAAAAATGGTAGATGGAAAGAAACAAAACGAAAGCAAATATACAAAAAGATGGATATACATAGATCATGAAGGTAGAAAGCGAACTTTCTTGCGTGACTATTGAGGAATGGATATGACAAGGTGTAGGTCAATATCAGGGTCATCAATAGACATAAACCGATCAGGATCGACCTGATGAAGGTCCTCAGTGGTGTCAAAGCAAAAAGGCACGAACTGGCTAGTGGAAGTAGTGTGGTCATGCACAGCCTGGGAAGTCTCTTCTAGGTCACAATCAAAAGGCCCGAATTCCTTGATGAAAGAAGTAAGATCAAATTTGGCTTTTGTAGACTCTATTAAGTCTGCCCTCCGCACTAAAGTGTCTACAGTGTAAATAACATGGATGTCATCAATGCATCGCACTCTCCCGCAGAAGATATTTTAGTTTTCTCACCAAGACATTATTTGCACTACAATTGTCCAATATAATACACATAACCTTCATCTCAAGAGACCACACTTTCAAAATGTTATGTATAAAATCAGTTAGTCTATCCCCTGTGTGAGGTGGAGGTATTTCTCTAAATGCAATGATCTTCTTTTGAAGTTTCCAATAATCATCAATGTAATGAGGTGTCAAAGACAAACAACTCTTGTTTTGGTTTGATGTCCACAAATCAGATGTAAATCTAAATCTACTATTAATGGTAGAAAACTATTTTTTTATGCCAATCTTTTGCTCTTCATAATCATTCATACCATCCAGCCTAGCAGTTTGATGAGAATATTGAAAATATTGAGGGCATACGTAAGACATAAGCCTTCTGAAACTATGTCTTTCCACAATATAAAATGGTCACCAGAAGGGGGAACTCCAAGGTATATGTTTTTTGAGTATTCGTCCTTGGAGAGGAATTCTCGGGTCTCAATATCATCCAACGTACAACAAAAATATCTGATATCATCATCAAGGTCATAGTCCTCAGGGTCGGATAACATGGCCATGCTCTCATCGAACTCTAGTCAATAGTGGGTGTAGTGATCAACACATCACACATCAGAACGGAAGTGAATCTCTCTATATCCATAATCAATAGCGGTTCTCATAGAGACGAGGAAAGGCCGTCTTGGGATGATTGGAGGATTCTCCACAGGGGTGTAGGTCTCCATGGGAAATACAACAAAGTCAATAGTGAAGCTCATGCCCTGAATCTAAATAACAATGTTCTCAAGAATACCCTTCGGCCTCTTTATTGATCCGTCAGCATATTGACCAATTATCCTGGTTTTCTTGAGAGGCTCTGAGTAGAGAGATAGTACCATCGACAAGGGTATAATATTAGTCAAAGCACCGTCATCAAGGAGAGTGTGATCACATGTAAGGTCATAAATGGTGCAACTCATAAGAGTTGTGATCGTGTTCCCTTTCCTAATGTATGGATGGTGTGTGATGGCATAGGCAGTGGCCATGGACAAAATGTGATGCTCAAATCTGCTCCTTCGATTTCTCTTCTTGGGTTTAGGAGCAGATAATTGGGTCATGGCCTGGCGAAGTGGGTCCTCAATAATCTCATGAATAGTTGCCACCACTTCATATTCAATCAACATTTTTTTAAGATTTTGGATCTCCTCGATACAAGGGAGAAGATCGGAATCATCATCTACACAAGGATGACTAAGAGCATTTTGTACAATGTTATCCTTGGGGTCAAAGTTGGGAACTCTGGTGTGAGTGTGTGTGGGTATAAGATTTGGCAGTGGTGCCCTCTCCTCACAAGCTAACTCAACTGTTGTCTCTCGAAATCTTTTTGTATTTTTAATTTTTCCTCATTTTTTGTATTTTGTGCGATTGTAATCTCTCATGGGTGTCCTCAAATGAATACATATCATCAGAAGGTGAAGCATCATTGTGGCTCTTATTTAGGCTAGTGAGATCATCTATCCTTGAAATCATGTGCTCCACTAACCTAGTCATGTTCTCAAGAGTGATCTTCACGAGAAGTGACTCTAAAATCTCAGTATCGGGTGAATGATATGGTGGAACATGTGAGGGTGGTGGTGGTGGGTAAATATCAAAACTAAGAGCACAGTTCTCCTGGAAAAGTGGATTATCAAAAAAGTGAAGGTGGTGATGGTGGGTAAAAATCCAATGCCAGAAATAGTGGATTAGGCGGATATGTACAAAAAGAAGAATCGGGAGAAAAGTCCTCCTGGAAAAGTGGAGGTGGACCGGCTGGAGGGTATAAGGGATCCACAAAGTTTGGATAAAAATTACTCCAGTTAGCCATCTCTGAAACAAAAGAAGGTAATCTAGAGAGCACGAAGGTCAAGTCAAGCTATGTAAAGGAAAAGACATAAATGCGCAAAGAAGATCGAGTATGCATGCAAAACAATCACAAGAATATATACACAAAACAAACCCCTCAATTCACTGACTCAACACAATGACGACCATGAAAGTTCGGTCTTTTTATCTTTTCAATTTTAGAGTTAGATGAATTTTTCAAGAAGTTGTACAAGCACGTAAGAAGGCCTGGGATTGGGGCACTAGTCCTTAGTGTGTACATGACAAATAAAATGCTAATACAATGAGGGGGTTACTCTTCCCAAAACAAGAAATTTTCTTTTTGATTTTAGGATCGAGTAATTTAGCAGTCCCAATTTTATTGGTTATCACTTTTTTGTATTTTTAATTGAAATGCACAAGTATAACAAGGTGTCAATTACTTTAAATCCTATGTGAAAAAATTAGAGAGAGTCGAAAAAGCAATGTAAGTGAAATCGATAATGAATGCTAACTAGAAATGCTCACCTTGCCTCCAACTGTCTTCATGCAATGATGCTAAGCAGAATTGAAACCTATCTATATGCAATGCAAGCCGATGAAATTTCCCTAGACAGAATGCCATTAGCATGAAGAACCAGATGCTAACTATCTAGATATGAGACCTAAGGTCCGAACTCGGAAGCTCTTCGATGTCTGCCACTACGGATCCTGCAAGCGCTATATAAAGCTTCTCTTAGCACGCAGTCTCAAGTATAAATAGTCAACAATTATATTTTAGTATGTCCAAGCACAAATCTATAAGTTCAAGCAGATATAATTAGGGATTTGGACCTTAATCTATCGAGCAAGCAACTCCTAAGCTAGGGCTCAATCACACAAAACAAATAAAAATAAAAGGCAAAAGTAAAGAAAAATAAAAGCGATCAAAACACGATAAAAATGACGAGCCCCCCAAGTGAACAACCACTGGGGAAGTAGACCTCCTGAAGTGTCAGAGTCCTAGAGAGTCCAAGTTATTGCTGGTATAATATCTCTCTCGCACTTCAAATCACAAATAAAATAAAATACAATAAAAGACAAAAAGCTTTGCCTTCAAAAAACCTTCAAGTTCTCTCCTGCTGCTCTCTCCTACCGGCTAGGTCAAAAAAAGACTCCTTATCTGGGGGGTGCACCGAATCCCCTAAGAAATCCGCCCTCAATCCGCGGCTCTCACAACACGATCAAACAAGAAGAGTGGTTAGATAGATCAACAAATAGTATCAAATAAAGTGAAAATAAATAAAGGAAAAAATATACAGATAAAAGAGAAGAAACAAATGACAAGGCAATCTATATGACGTTGCTCCCCAACGACGACACCATTTGAAAAGAGGAAAAAATCACGGGTTAGATATGTCTTCACAAAGTGAAGACACAGTCGTTGTAGCAATCCGCAAGAATTCTTCTAATTCAACAATTAACTAACAAATAAATATATCAATGCTAATAAATGTGTGGAGTTAAAATACATTTTATTTAACTCTATAAAATTTGTATATAGTGCAAGTATGTAGAGTGTCAAACAAAGTGAGCAAACAGTAGATTGGGCAAAGTTAATGCGTAAAATTGTTGTTCCTCTTGTTTAAGTGTTTTTTGCGGGTTTTTTATTTTATATTTTTTTGATTTTATTTTTTTTATATTTTTAAATTTTTTAAATTTTGTAATTTTTATTTTTATATTTTCTGATTTTTAATTTATTTTTATTTTTGAATAAATAATATAGAAATATATAAAATTATATATACAATATAGGATAATATATTTATAAATACAACTAAAACTAATCAAAATATAAAAAATAAAATGTTTTTGGGTTTTATATAATATAGAATTTTTTATGATTTTTGGGGAATTTTTACTAATTTTAGATATTTTTAAAGTCAAAAAAATCTTAAAACGGGGATTAAATAAACAGTATGAATTGATTTGTAGATAAAAAATATCAAAAGGTATTCAAAATTTTCCTAATCAATTTAATATATAGTAAATAATATAAAGAAAATTACAAAATAAAATAAGTATTTTAGGTATTTTTGGGGGATCATATTTTTATAAATAATTTTGGAGCTTTTTAGTTTTTATCTTTATCTTTTTCTATTTTTAGGGATTTTTTGTTCTAAGTTAAAAAATGCTAAAATAAATAAAATATAATTTTTGGATTTTCTCAAAATGTTTTTATATTTTTTGGTATTTTTTAATTCAAACATGACCAAAATGCGCTCTTTTTATTTTTAATAATAGTTAAAGTGCCTAAAATGTAAATGCAAATTGCAAAAATATGACATCAAACTAGAAGCAAATAAGCACTTAACCCTATTTTTGTGTAATTTTTGGAGCATGAGATATGATTTTCATAAATGAAAAACAACAACAAAAATTAAAGAACTAGCAGGAGTATAATTATAATTAAAATTAAAGGCATGGACTTTAGTGCAATTTAATCAAAATATTACAACTAATATTTGAAGTTACTGGACTGAATCAAAATTACACAAGCCATAGGGGCTTCAATGCAAAATTACCACCTCACATGGAACCACATGTGAGATGGCGTAGATTGGACCCAAATGTAAATAATAGAAATCTCTTGGTCTCTAATGCAAATTTACCAAAAGTTTTACATTAATTAAATAACTACAAGACTAAAACTAAAAAGATAGAAACAATGGATTGGTTATGCAATTAACCCCCAAACGTGCTCCTGATCATGCGGTTGTGGGCACGTCACTTACCACTGTCGTATTCTGGATGCACGATGATGCTTCATAGTGAAGGGTTGGGATTAGATCCCGCTGGCATTCGAACTGTGGCAAAGCGTCTCATCCGATGGTGGTTGCACGCCTGGGCGAAGGAGGCTGATCGGACGGCTAGAAGATGTCTTGGAAGAATAGGTAAGAACCCTTGTTCTTCCTAGCTTCGATCAGGTAGAGCTCTGTTCTTCAGCCCTTCTCCTTGCTACAAAGTAGCTCAAAAGGTTCTTGGCGGCGTCCACTATCTGCTGGAGGGGTCAAAAAGCTTCGAGGATCACCGAAGTGCTCTCAAGAGGTCAGAGGAACGAGGAAGCTCCAAGTATTTCTGATGACTTCAAAGTCACCAACAGATGTGCTTTGGGCTTCCGATACCTGGACAGGAAGAATGCCGGGTCGTGGGCAAATTGCCTCGACCCGTTAGTGGGGAAATGGGTGTGAAATGGGTGTGGGCATACGTCTCCAGCGAGCGACAGAGTTCGATACGTCAATCTCCAGATCTATGAAGGATGTGTGAATGGTGCCACGTGGGGCAAAGAAGAAGCATGGTCAGATGAAATGGTGGTGAATGGTGTGTCGAAGACGGTCGAGGGACAAAGGAAAGCTTGCCGGAGCAGAGCTCCAGTGAACTACATGGATTGTTTTCTACACTAATTCGATCATCTAAACGCTAAACTAAATGCAGAAAACGAAAATAGAAATTAAAATCTACCTAAAAACAAAGGAAACAAACCTCGAGCAGCGTTGGCTGTGAGATGGGAACCTCACAACGGCGGAGCACCGGAGATGGCGAAGATCACCCCTAAGCTGCTCCTCGATCCAGCCAATGTTGGGTGAGCTCCCTATCATGGAGCTCAAGCAGTGGGGCGCAAAAGGAAGGAGAGAAAGTGGCAAAAAGGGATTTAAATTCGAAAATGGAGGAGGCTCGAGTTTATGTACATGCTAATGGTCAAGCAATAAAGATCGAGGTGGAGCGGGTGATTCAGACGATCAATCCCCGAATAATCAAAGGCAAGTGAAAGAGGGTGGATCGAGGAGAAAAAATGTGGAAGGAATAAATCCAAATCGATGCTTATATCGATTAGGGAAAAAGGTAGAAGATGAGTTAAATGCTAGTCTGATAGGGCTACCGCTTGGGGAGAAGAGTTGATCGGGGTCAACTCTTGAATCCCTTTTGTTGATCCACGTGGACCAACCAGAAAAAAGACAACCCGATATTATTTGTAAAATCAATAACAAATACCAAATGAATTAATTAATTTTAAGGTATAAAATAAAAAATGTTTATTATTCTATGTATTATTTTAATATGATTTTCTTTATTTTTTCAAGTTATTTTTTACAAGTTATTTTTTAGGGTTTTATTTATAGGTATATTTTCCTATATTATATATATATTATATTAGTATTTTATATTTTTGATTTTATTATATTAATTTCTATAATTATAAATTATTTTTATACACATATTACATTTTTTGATATAATATGTACACTTAAATAAATATTTATACTTATTATGTAGGTATAAGTATAGTATATTCATCTATATATTTATATAAACTATTTATTTTTGTATTTCTTTGTAGTTTTATTCTATTCTAAATATGTACATATACTATAAATAATATTTACAAAATTATAAAATGTAAAATTATAAAAATTATAAAGAATAAATAAAATGAATATGTATTATACAATAGGGGCACAAAATCTAATTTTGCATCTTAACTCCAAATTGGATTAAACCACCTTCATTAAATAGATTATTAAAAGTTATATACAATTAAAGGTGATTTTGTCATATTTTGAGTTCATATGGAGAAGATATGGGTTTGGGAAGTTTAAATGTTGGCTTTTTATTTTGAGTATAAAATGTACATTGTATATTTTCTTTGTGTAAACTCAAATTTAATTTTTCTATATATTTTTATCAACAACATTCATGTACAAAGTTTCTTTATTTGAGGTATTAATAATAAGGAATAAAATAGGTCCCAAAAATGCAACATTGATAAATAAAAGAATAAGAATTTATTGGATTTTTGGTCATTATCTCCCCCTACTTTATTCCTTGTCGACCCAGTCATCAAGATGCCTAGGTCTCGGGGTTTAGGGTCATAAAATACCTTTGGCATTTTATTCTTTTTCTTTTCTTTTGTTTATTCTATAATTTTAACATTAAAAGCTATATTTTATATACAATAATGGAATAAATAATGAATGTTAATTTGTACAAAATAATGTTATTCACATGCATTTAGTTTGGATTTTTAAGGTCAAAATGATAGAATAAAGGTGATAAAATAGAGATTCATCGGAGACTTGAGCAGTGTTTTGTAATTCTCAAAGGTTGTTGTGTTTCAAATCCATTTCCTAATAGGCTTTGACTTTAGCTCCATACTTTAATTTTTTGAAGACAAGTTTGGGTTAAAATCAATGTAACTTCTTTCTTTTTCTTTTCTTTATTTTCTTTTTCTGCACATATAGGCATAAGTGTTTGCTAGGGACTAGCAAAGGCAAGTATAGGGGGGTGATGAATCTCCATTTCATCACCTTTATTTCTTCATTTTAGCCTTTAAACCAAATCTAAATGCATATAAATAACATTATTTTACATAAATTTACATTCTTTATTTATTGTATAAATATTGTATAAAATATATTAATTAAAGCTAAAATAAAAGAATAAAGAAAAGAAAAGAAAAATAAATAAAATGCAAAGGTCACTACAAAAAAAGGCGGGATTAGCGTGCACGTCTCGGCGTGCACATGTGCTCGCCTCGTAATGGGAGAGCACACTAAGAGCACATGTGCTCGCCCATGAGGGTCGCTGGTTTGAATTTTGCGGAGAGGCGCGGTTACCAGTATTGAGGAGCACATGTGCTCGCCCAAGTCCTCGCCCAATGTGCTCGCCCACTTGAATTTCATTGCGCGGAAAATTTTAGCGGCTGGAAATATATGGGCGAGCACCGGGCGACGGCCTGGCGAGCACTTAAGTGTGCTCGCCCAAGCCCGATAACAGAAACTGCGGCGCCCTTCTTCCTCATTTCTCACGCAAACTCCTCCCAAATCCTCCCCTCCGGCGACCCGCAAGCCCTCCGCCCCGACCCCGACGCCCGTGGTTTTCGTGTTTTGAGTAGATCTACATCTACTACTTAGTATAATCTTTAATCCTTTCTTTTTTTATTTGATTTCATTACGTAGTTGTATTGTTTGGATAGTTTAGGGTTTAAAATTTTTGTTAAATGTAGTGTAGTATTTTGTTAGTTTATATGTCTTTTACACATTAAGGATAATAGTAGATCACTATTGTATTGTTATTTCGAATTTGGTTGTCTAAATAATATGTAGAATTGTATGCCCTGTAGGTGTTCGATAAAATGCCTCAACGAAAATTATGTTTAAATTTTGTAAATTTTAAATGACAAAATGCTTGTATGATTAGTTTAGATTAGTTATGCTTAGAAAAGATTAGTTACTCAACTTTTATAATGCCTCGAAATAATGTAGATAAAATGCCTCAACAAACATTATGTTCGAAAATGATTAGTTATGAAATTTGTGAATAACTTTAGTTACTCAACTTCAATAATGTAGATACTAGATATTATCAATATCATTAATAACAGTTTTAAAATTTCATATCGTTTTGATATGAGATATGATATACACCATTGTTTATTTTGTGATAATTTATTATCACATAAAATTTTAGTTAATGTGACCAATTATATCACATTAACTTATACATAGGTTTATAATAAGTCCAAAATATGATTTAGTAATTATTAGAAAATCGCACAAAATTCTTCACACACAGTGCGTCCTTCCACACCGGGTGGTGTGTGGCCCTGCACAACGGGTGGCGTGTGCAACACGTTAGAGGATTTGATCACCTCTAACTGTGTTATATTTTTTTATTTTTTCACAGCACTATTGGACTCACTTTGGGATGTTTATCCCAGACCAATGGTCGTGGTTTTTGATGTATGCAGGTTCGAATTTTTTTTACAGGTGCCCATTACCTTTTAGTGACCCAAGCACTGTATTAGGCACTAAATAAGGATCACACTTATCCCTATCCCCATCGTTAATCAGCCAAATATACGTAAATGCCCGGCTAATATAAATGAATAAATATTTTAAGATTATTTTATAGTCTCATTTGTAGCACTTACAAATGTATGACGTAAAATGATCTTAAAGTATTACATTTATATTAGCTTTCCTTAGTTCGGAGGTCCCGGACTAAGGGGGTCCGTAAGGATTCAAATTTACTAAAAGGTGATCCGTGTCACAGTGTCTTTATTTCTTACGGAAATTCGGTTCATAACCCCTTCCTCTTCTGTATACCAAATCAGTCATATTTATTATTGAAATAATCAATAATATGATTATTTTGATAATTAATTATGAATGATTTATGGGGTATACGGGAGAGGTGCAGGGTTATGCTGCCGAATTTTCGTTAGAAATAAAGATACTTGTGACAACGATCATCTTTTAGTAAATTTGAATCCTTATGGACGGGCTAAAGTGATAACATAATTAATACACTTCTCTTCTCATCTTTTATCTCAAAAATGTGATACGTTTAGATATCCTCAATATTTTAGATTTGACATTTTAGATTATTTAATTCAGGTTCATAAATATGACCAATAGAGAATGGATGTACAACCGTGTAGTAGATGGGCGTATAGCAGATGCTTTTCAAAGAGGTGTTCAGGAATTCATACAATTTGCTTACGCACAAGGTTCCCGTATTGTGGATTCAGATGGAACTATATTGTGTCCGTGTAAGAAATGTCGTCTAATGAAGAAGAGATCAAAAGATGAAATTCAGTTAGATCTTTATAGAATGGGTTTCATGGAAGGATATCATATTTGGTGGAGGCATGGTGAGAATTTCGAGAACAGAATGAATGATGTGGAAGAAGCTGACAATATTAATCCCTTTGCAGATATGGTTATGAATGTTGCGGGTCCAGAATTCAATGATACTTTGTTAGATGATGAGGAACCATATGGAGAGTCTGCAGAATTTTACGAGCTGTTGAAAAAAGCGGAGGAGCCATTATGGTTGGGTTGCAAGACATATTCAAAACTTTCTGCGGTCTCGGATCTTCTATCGATGAAGATGGAATATAATATGACCGATCGTAATTTTGATGCAATGCTGAGGATTATTAAGAAGATGTTACCAGAAGATGCGGAATTACCTGATAATTATTACAAAACCAAAAAGATGATGCGGAAGATGGGTTTAGCAGAAATTAAAATAGACTCATGCATAAATCACCATATTCTATATTACGGTGAACTTCAACATTTAGACCGGTGTCCTGAATGTAATGAGCCAAGATATCAGACAGCTAGTAAGAGTGGAAAAAAAATATCGAGAAAGATTCTACGTTATTTCCCGCTGACTCCGAGATTGAAATGACTATATTATTGTAAAGAAACGGCAAAATACATGACATGACACGCGGAACATAAAGTCGATGAATATATGGAGCATCCATCTGAATCTGATTGTTGGAAAGAATTGATGTCAACTTTTCCTACATTTAATGATGAAAAGAGGAATTGCGTTATAGGTTTATGTACAGATGGGTTTAATCCTCATGGAAGAAGCTAAGATTACTCTTGTTGGCCAGTAATGACAACGCCATATAATCTACCTCCATGGTTATGTAATAAGCGACAGTTTATGTTTCTTTCGTTGTTAGTACCAGGACCTACACATCCGGGAAAGTACATTGATGTTTATTTACGTCCTCTTATCGATGAGTTGAAAATGTTATGGGTCGATGGAGTTGATACATATGATGCTAATAAGAGTCAAACATTTAACATGAAAGTAGCTCTACTTTGGACGATAAATGATTTCCCAGCATATGGAATGTTATCTGGATGGAGTACGCATGGACGTAAAAGTTGTCCATATTGTATGGATAGTACTAAATCATTCTTTCTTTACTATTTGGTCTAAATGTTTAACATATTTTCTTATAGGTTTATGTTCTTTCTTAAAAGAAAGGTCCGAAACAAAAGTAAAGTTGAAGGATCTATAAGTTCACAATATATATATGAGGAAGTTGCAACATTCTGCGCAAGATACCTTCCAGAAGATGTAGAGACTATCCACAATAGATGCGGGAGGAATGAGACAATTTCTTCCGATGAAGAACCTTGTATCAGTATCTTTCGGCCATCCACTCATCTAATAGGCAAAGCAACTGAACGTTTCTTATCGAAACAAGAGAAGGATGCTGCAGAGTTATACGTATTAGACAATTGCGAGGAAATAACACCATATGTTCAGTAAGTATTTGAATTGCTTTATGTATATATTCATTACAAGTAATGAATATTTTTCTCTTATAAATTGTAGGGAATTTAGACAGAAAATTATGGAGGAAAATCCTATGTATTCAGATGAAGAAGTTTTGAGCACTTATAGAAATCAATTTCCAGCGTGGTTTAAAGACCGATCAAAACAGTTGGACGGTGGCGATTTCTATTCTCATATTATGAAATATTTTGGAGAAGGACCTGTTTATAAGGTTCGATCGTACAACTCATGTTACAGTAATGGGTATCGTTTTCATACCTTAAATTCCGGTAAATATTTGACAACTCAAAATCATGGAGTGATGGTTCGCGGATCTTGTTATGAGGAAGATCATCTGAATTATTACGGAATTTTAAAGGAGATTATAGAAGTGGAATATAGTATACCAGGCTTGAATAAAGTAGTTCTTTTCTTGTGTGATTGGTATGAACCCAATGGAGGTGTAGTACTTGATAAAAGAAATAACATTGTCGACGTGGTGCAAAGGAAATTTATACGCAGATTTGAACCATTCGTCTTAGCATCTCAAGCGGATCAAGTATGTTATCTACCACAAATATCAAAGAAGAGAAAGGGCATTGAAACAGTAACTGTTGTGAAGATAAATTCTCGAAGTTATATCTCCAATGATTCCAGTAATCAGGAAGATGATATAGATGAAGCATTTACACCGACAAATGAAAGAATAGACTTAACGGAAGAAGTCCCAGTAATCGAATCGATTCGATTGGCTGATAATGAAGTTTTGTGTGTTGACTTACAAGATGATACGGACTCCAGTAATGATTTTTCAGAAAACTCAGAAAATGAAGAAATATCATTTAATCCCACCGAAATAAGTGATGAAGATTAGTTGTAAGTATTAGTATACAATTATAATTGAATTAACTAAAATCTTAAATAATAACTATGTAATGCATCATTATTACAGTCATGGCAGGTTTTGGACGCGGTGGGTCGCATGGATCACATAGATCCAATCGTCCTTCTTCCTCAGACACACCTTCTTCCAGTAGGCAGCCTACCCCAGATGTTGCTCCTGATTCACAGTCCGACGAGGTTCGCCGGGTGATAGCTTACTACGAGTCTCTTGGTTGTCCTCCGCCACCCTTTTACGTAGGAGGCTATGGAGAGCCATCTACCTCAGCAGCCCCTACAGGATTCCCAGTCCAGGTCCCCATACCAGCCCGGACATCGATGGGTTCTGACTCTCCTTCTTCTGGACGGCCGAGCACATCCGTGCCTTTACCCACTGTAGTTGGACAGACGTCGGCGTCCCACCCTTTGTTGGAGGTTACGGCTGATGGGAGGTAAAAATTTTATAGATTTTATCTTTAAATATTTTCCAAATTTTTTTAAATTGTATGGAAGTTAATTTTTTTGGTAAATGCAGGGATTTTTTGAATAGCAACAGGGTGGCAAAGGAGATAACCAACATAATAAAGACACACTTGACTTCCATGCAATTTAGGTGGTGTCGCATCCCTGCTGCAGAGCAGGAGAGACTTTTTGACATGTTTCTGGTAAGAAATGTTTCTTAGAAGTGATACAAAATTTTTTGATCAAGTTTTTTGTATCTTATAAATTGTTATTATTTTTCAGAGTAGGTTTTGCCTTGGCACTGGTATGGGGAAGGAGGTTTATCGTAGAGCCTTCATTCGTTTGGCAGAAAAGAGAATGAGCGATACATTTTTCAAGGCAAGGAGAGACTCGCATGCGAAGACGGGATGCGAGGAGATGAATTTTGAGGAGATGAAGAGGTTCCCGCCGTCATGGTGTACGGAGGATAGGTATTATACTTGTCAAATAATTTTTATTACACTTTTTAAAATAATCAATTATCATAACGTAATCCTTGCAGATGGGCCGATTTCTGTGATGCATTCGTTGCGGATGATGAGTTTGGACGAAGATCTTCGGCGGGAAAGACAAACCGTCAAAAACAAAGGATCAAGTCTACCAGTGGCTCTAAAAGCCACAATCAGATTAGAGCGGAGATGGTATTACGATTTAAAATTATTTTTTGGAGATCTACTTTAAAATAATGCAATGTTTTAATAGATCTTGAAAAAATTTTCAGGCTGCTAGGTTGGAAAGGGAACCCTCTTTTCAGGAGTGCTGGTCGAGGTCCCACATGAGTGGGAGAGAAGGAGAGTCGCAATGGTCCACTCCTGAAGCCGGACAATTGTTGGTAAGTCTATCAATTTATTTAAAATTAATTGATATATTATAACATATTTATATATATATGGTAAACTTTGTATTTCAGGATCGTTATCTGGCACTATCTGCAGATAAATGGGGTGTCGATCCAACCGGAGAGCAACCACCATTTGATAAAACGATCTGGAAGCAGGTATATATGGATAAATATTATCTTACTATATTTATTTCTAATATATACTTTTATTTTAAAAATTGAAAAACTTATAAGGTGTTGGAGGAGAGGGACGTTGTGGCGAATAGGAAGCAGACGCTTGGTGGTCTTCCTCCATACTATGTGGAGGAACATCGTCACTCCTATTCTGCATACTCTCAGCCGTCGTATACGCAACCACATACGTCCCAATCTTCAGTTCCAATGGAGTCGCAGATGGCGATGATGGTGGAGCAGGTGACGAAGCTCCGAGAGGAGTTCACGGCGTACATGTAAGTATTCTTCTTATAGAATGAGTAATACAATTAAATTTCTATATCTACAAAATGCATTTAATAGATAAATATCTTCCATATATAATATAGGTCGCAAGGGCGTGCATCTCAACCGGAAGAGATTGAATCTGATCACGAAGAGGAGGAGGAGAATGACCCTGAAGAAGAGGCACGCATGTATGCGAGGTTCAAAGAAAAGGAGAAAGAAAAAAAGAAATCAAAGCAGGGTTTAGTCTCCAAATTTTTTAGATCAAAGAAGAAGTAAATTTTTTGTGGTTTGTACCTGTATTTTCTTTTAAACTTTTAGAACATCTTTTAATTTATATGAACTTTGCTGGCGTTGACTTGTTTGTAATATTTAGATCTTATATTATATTGTTTATTTCTGAATTCATGTATATTGCGTTCCTTTAAATTTTTAGTGCTAGTTATCTTAATCTACGATCTGCTATAATACATATATCCTTAGGAAGATACCTGCAGTGTTTTATTGGCAGGGTATACAGGTTCGACGGGGCGTCAAAACCCTGTCGAACCTGTATATTTTTTTCCTGGAAATCACTTTGGGCGAGCACATGTGCTCGCCCGGTGCTCCGTGTGTAATCGCCGATTATAGAGAAGGCGATCACACCGGCGAGCACATATGTGCACGCCCTACGGGCGGGCGAGCACATAGCGTCCCATAGTGCTCGCCCACCACCCGTAGCGACTCTCAGATCAGCGAGCACGAACGTAACGAGCACATGTGCTCGCCTACTCGTCAGGCGTGCACATGGCGTGCACTAGGCGTGCACATAACGAGCTCTTATGTGCACGCCAATCCCGCCTTTTTTTGTAGTGGGTATTTTATGACCCTAAACCCTGAGACCTAGGCATCTTGATGATTGAGTCGACAAGGAATAAAGTTGGGGGAGATAATGGTCAAATACACAATAAACCTTTAATTTTTAGCCTTCAATAATGAATTTTTGGGACCTATTTTATTCTTTATTATTTATACCTCAAATAGAGAAACTTTTAACAGAAAAGATGTAGATAAAAATACATAGAAAATACAAAATTGATTTCATAGAAAGACAATATATAGTGTACACTCTATATTCAGAATAAAATTCCAAAACGAAAACTTCCCAGCCCCATGTCTTCTCCATATGAACTAAAAATGCACCAAAATCACCTAATTTTATGAAACTTTTTATTAGATATTTAATGTAGTTGGTTTCATTTAATTTGGAGTTAAGATGCAAAAGTTATATTTTGGACCCCTATTGTACCATTTACCTGAATAAAATGTTCATTTTATTTATTTTTTATATTTTTATAATTTTATAAATATTCTTTATAGTACATGAAAACAATTATAATACAATAAAACCATAAAAATACACTAAAATAAAATATATATAAAAATACATATATGGATATACTATACTTATACATATATAATAAGTATACATGTTAATTTAAGTGTACAAAATACATTAAAAATACACTAAAAATATATTTATGTATATTTAAATAAGTTATAAATATTAATAAAATGTGAAATACAAAATAAAATAAAATAAAATATGCAAAATATAGGTAAATATACCTATAAATGAACCCTTAAAGTAACTTGTAATAAATTAAGTCGTAAAAATAAATAAAAATCAGATTAAAATACTACATAAAATAACAAATAATTTTTGTGTTTTTACTCAAAAATTAAATAAATCATCTACTATCTTATTTCTATTTATTTTGTATTTTTATATCAGTTTTGTCCTTATGCTGCCACATGGACCAATAAGAGGCAGGCCTCTGTTGACCTGCCGGTTAACTGGCCCCCTATGACCCTTGGGCCCATGTCACATCGTTGACCTCCTGAGTTCATCGATTTTTTCCCATGATTCCTTGCATCATTTTGAGTTGGTCTCTTCTTGACTTTTGATCCTTGGTCCTCGCACTTTCATGCCTAGGATTTATCTCGAGCAATGGATCATCAACTCGGGCAGAGGCCTTCGTCAAAGACCTTGTATATGATGTTGCCTCCGACTTCCCTTAGCCCTTTGATCCCCCTTCGGCCGACTAAAGCCCTAAATTTAGCCCTATATCGAGTCCTAGTGACAATAACACTCCCTCCGACCGTCCAACGGTGTAGTTTGGTGTTGAATCGAGGCGATCTGAAGCATCACCACTTCCTCCGCCCGAAGCTCTCCTCGGGTAGCCCAAGACGGGTGAGCTTCTTCCCTTCTCATTCTTTTGGTACCTTAGTGTATTAGTAAGCTAGATTTACATGTTATTCCTTTTAATTCAATCAATGTTAGTGTAAAATCCAAATCATTCGTTGGTAGAGCTCCAGCTCCGCCACTTGATTCTGACCACTCTAGTCTACCCCTAATGACCAAATCACCATCCTCATCTCCTCCTTTATCTTCTAAACACACAAACACACCTCCTCTCACCCTAGTCTCGCTCAGATCAAGAGATCCAGGTCTCCCTCTCCGCCCTTCACCAGAGACCATCGCCTGAACCATTAACACCTCTCATCCACCACCTGAAGCTCCCCTAAGCTTCGCTTTTTTTCGATAACACTCTCTTGTAGAAAACAATGGAAAACTACGCCTTTGCAAGGGACTTTGAGGTTGCAGCTCTAGGTCTTGAACTCCGCCAAACATCGTCGGGGTGCCTTGAGCCTTTTTGAGCCCTCCAACAGCTAGAGGACACCTCCAGAAATCTCTAGCCCAATTTCACAGCAACAGAAAACACTGGAGGGAGGAGATCTCATTGGAGGAAGTTCGCTTAAGAGGAGCTTATTACCCGTTCGTCCAGCATCCTCCTTCCCTGTTGGATCGGGAGCCATCACCAGTTCAAGCAACCATTGTCAGATCAGAGCGAGCTATCATCATTGATCTTCATCCTAAGATCTAATCATTGCCGTCAGTAGCCGAAGCATCATCGTGTACTTCGAGCACACTAAATCGATAAGTGTGGATCATCCGGCCGTTTGATCAGGCGCACTTGGGGGTATTTTGCATATTTCCCCCCTTTTTGTTTATCTCGTTTTAGTCCTATAATTTATTTAAGTAGTTTAAAACTTTATGGGATATTTACAAGGAACCCCTTGAGATTATTTTATATTGCATTTGGGTTTGAGTCAGGTCACCTCACGTATCATCCCACGTGATGTGGCCATTTTCCATGTAACCCCCTGTGGATTTTTGTATTTCAGTTTAGTACTTTAAATTAAATATTAGTTGTAATATTTTGGGTAATTTGCATTGCAACTATTAATTTTAATTGCAAATGTACCCATACTAATTCAACAATTTTTGTACTTGTTCTTTAATTTTTATAAATATCATCAGTACTCCAAAAATTATGAAAAAATAGGGTTAGGTGCCTGCTTGCATACACTTTCACGCTATATTTTTATATTTGCATTTTAGGCATTTTTTCTATTTATGAAATTAGCAAAAATTACCCAAAAATCACAAAAAATTAAAAAATATAAAAAAGTACAAAAACATTTAGTTCTGTATTTTTTGTATATTTTTAGTTGTATTTATAATTATATTACTCTATAATATCTATATAGTTATATATATATATATTCGTGTACTATTTATTAAAAAGAAAAGGAAATTAAAAATTAGAAAATATAAAAATAAAATAAAAAATATAAAATATAAAATTTAATATCTGAAAAAAAAATAAAAATACACAAAAACTCAAAATATCTAGAAAAAACTCAAAATCATTTATTGTCTTTCTTTGCCAATTTTGATTGTCTATCCTTAGTTGTTTCTTGTGTTCAACCCCTACTGTACCTGTCCACTATACAATCTATTATAGGGTATAATAAAATTTGATTCACGCTGCTTGCATTGATTTTCTATACATTGACTGGGATAATTATTGTTTAACTTGACTCTTGTGAGTGACCGCCTCAACGACATTTTATCTTTGCATTCCATGAGGATAATAATTTAGACCCTCACAAAAGTCATCTCAACAAGCTGCAGTAGATTCAGACAAGGCAGCCAAAATATCTTTGATTAATTTTCTTCTTTTCATTTTAATTTTCAATTTGTTCATTCTCTCGTACTTCACTCATCCCATCGTCTATGTTATACTTAGGATATGCTTCATCCAAAATATAGGGGGGATGAGTGCATTCGGTTATTCATTATTTATTCTCTAGCTTGTCTCTCAACTTGTTGATATTCTGTTTGTACTTAAGGATGTTTTCACCCTAAGTATAAAGGGGACAAGTAGATCCAATTTAATTCGTACATTCTAATCCTCGATCATCCCCATGTTGTATACAGTCTGTTATACTTAGGATTAGTAGATCCTAAGTATGAGGGGGAGGTGGTCATCGACTTCTTATTCTTGATTTAGTTATTGTAGTATAGACTTTTCTTATACTCAGCACGAGTTATGCCATACTTTTTCTCTTTGATCACTTTGAGGGCATAGTTCACGCCACGCATAGGGCCATCGTATATACGTTGTATATACTTTAGCCATAACTCATACTTTCGTATTTTTATAATATGGCTAAAATACTATATTGGGTACGGATATATAATAAATTAATTGTAAATAATACACTCCTATAAATTGTATATAAAATTTTCTAAATTCTTTAAACAAATCAGTTTAAAAATGTTTTACAAGGTGATTTGAAAAATGGTTGTAAAACGACTTGAACAATCTTTTGAAAACTGTTTGGAAACCTTTTGTAAAATGTTTTCAAACCTTTGTAAAAATATTTTTGTAAATATTTGCAAAATTTTGTTTCATTTGTTTGAATAATTTTTTTTAAATTTCAGTTTGTAAATGATTTCAAATATGGTTGCGAAAATACTTTGAAAAATCTACATATACCTTTGAAAAATCTTTGTAAAATAAAAATGATTTGTAAACTTTGTAAATGTTTGCAAATTAATTGTAAAAAATATTTCCAAAGTAAAATATTCAAAATGTTTATAAAAATGTTTTAAACTATTTTGAGAAACTTATATATAATTTTTATTAATAAAACTCTTTATAAAACAAGTGCATATATAACCTGTAAATAACAACTAACTCAACTTGTATAAGTTCCCAGTGTAAAATTCCGTGCTCAATTCTTGTAAATATGCATTCACTCTCGTGTAATATATGCAAAAACACATTTCAGTAACCCTTATTAAAAATCCCTGAAAATTTGAACATGTTTAAAAACCTATAAAATTTTGCAAAATGTTTTTTTTAAATTGCATAAAAAATTGCAAAACCTTTAAAAATAATAATAAGTTCAAACCTAGAAAAATAATTCCATAAACATATTTTCTTTGCATCGAATTTGCATTTTTCAGATTGATAATGACAATTGAACTTGTTTGGAATAAAATTTGAGGATCAGAGCTTGGTTGGACCTTAATCCAATTAATCACAGGAACCTTATAGGAATTGGAATTGAGGCACTTCAGGTCTGCTAGACTTAATTCTTTGAGACCACAAGACTGTGTTCATATATCATCTTGAGTGCCTAAGTAGAATATTTCGAAACACACACATGACTCTTGTCGACAGTAACATAACTTGGACACTTGCACCTTATACTTAGCTCAACTCAGTTGAAGCGGTTGAATCCTGGACTTGTCAGGATGAGACACAAGTGAATGAAAACATACAAAGTCATAATATGTGGCCATTATACCCCAACCCGATCTAGTAGCGATGAGGTCCAAGGACATGATGTTGTGGGTTGCAATAAAGCTTCAAAAGAGGGTAGTCTACTAGCTCAAGAGGAAAAAGTCCTCATGTAAATGCTGCTATAAATAGTTAGACAAGCACTCGAAGTATGTATTCAATAAGCAAGGCTTATGCTTCAAAATCAAAGATTTAATGGTGCCTACATCTGGATGACTTGGCTACACTGGTCGAGCATCCTAGGATAGGTAATGATAAGTCTGAGAATACCCTCTTTAATTTGTGTGAATTACCATGTGTAAATATGAAAATGAATGTGACGTCGTTCGATGTAGGCAGGTAATCAGAATCAATCAAGAAATAACCACATAATTAATTAATTAATTTTAATCGAAGTGGTTTTATGTTTATTTATCCTGGGCAAGTCCTTGGGTTGAACTTGAGGAGGCAAAGGAACAACCTAGATTAATGTCTAGTAAAGTTCGTGTACGATTTTCGAGGCATTTTTTGAATTTTTAAATGTAATTTTAGAATGCAAATGAAATGCAGGCCAATTTTAAGGACTAGAAAATTAATGTCAATCAAATGATGCCAATTTTTTTGAATTTTCTGATGCAAGATGAATATTTTATGAATTAATGAATGCAAAAAGTGTGAATTTCAATAATCGGCTATAATAAATATTAAACCTATATATTTTCAAGAAATAAAATTACCTAAGATATATCAATAAATGAAATATCCTAGAAAAATCTAAACCCTAAAAATGTGGAGTTTAATAACTAATAAAAATTAAATATTAAAATCTATAAAATGATTTTTATAGAATAAATGATACTTGCAAATGCAATTCTTTTAGGGAACAATGTGAAATACAATGAAATCTACTATTCATGAATTTTCAGCAATTTTTCGAGTGATGGTTAATTATCTATGAATTTCTAAGAAAATATTGGGAAAATATGCGATTTTTTGAAAGAATATTAATTAATCACATAGCATAAAAATATCACAAGCATGCCATAATGTAGAGAATGAGCTGAAGAACAATGTGTTATTTTTTAATAACAAATCAATGCAAGAGGATCAAATAATGGATAGAAGTCAGGGGTCTTTTTCTAATTACAAAAAATAAATAAAGCAAAGAAAATGTAGGAGGGACCTAAAGGGAATTACCTAAACCTTGAAGGGGTTTATTACAAAAATTCAAAGGGGCACGTGCTTGGGTGGCGGGGGTGCTTCTATAAATTATGCTGGGCTCTAGGGGTGCTGATGCAAGTTCCCCAAGGCACGCACATTGCACGTGAGAGCGGATCGCGTGTACCGAGCCCAGTGGCTTGCGAGCAGATGGAAAGCAGAGGATGTCCATCTTTGGGATGCAGCAAGCAGAGGGTCCTTGTCGTCAGAGAGGGGGTGTCCAGGATTGATGTGTCGAAGCAGAAATACACGAGCCTCGCCAAAGATATTCTGGAGTGGAGGATGCTTCTCGTTGGTGAGGCCTTCAATGTTGCTTGAAACCGATGAAGAACCACGAGCAGAGAAGATGGCTGCCAAGGTTGACCAGTGGAAGGTGCATTTGAAGTTGATGAAAGTCTACGGCTGGAGTCGATGACGAGGTGGCTCAAGGCCACTGGAGATGAATTTCGAAGCTTGGAATACAAGCTTTAGTGTCGATGGAAATTTGGGACCTGGGGCAGGAGCACCTAGAGGGGGTGGCAAGATGCGGACTCCACGACAGAAGATGTTGGAGCTCAGGGAAGGTGAGGTAGAGTTGTCAATGAAGTGTGGTGGTGGAACACATGTGAACATGCAAACGGGGTGGTGGCTCGACGGCTTTGAATGCCGGAGCAGGAGCAAATGCGGCGGAGAAGCGACGCTGCAACGAAGCTTGGAGCTTCGGATCTCACCGCTGTAGGGGCACACCATCACTTTCACCGTAGCATGCCTAGATCTGATGTGCTTATCGGTGGATAGGTCTTTAGGGGTGCGACAATTAAGCTTTTATAGCGGACAAGGGGGTGTCGGAGATGGAAGGTAAAAGGCGGCGATCGATCTCGAGTCAGGGAGATGGGATCTGATTGATGCGGTCGTGATTCATGGGGAGGATCACGAGATTAGAGGTTGAGGATCTGATGATTGAAGAGCGAGATTGGTCGGCTGAAATACGGGGATGGGCGGCGATAAAAATCACGGATAATGGCATCTACTCCCGATTAGGAAACACGAAGATGACAATCGGAGGGAGGAGGCGGATCTAGGGTCGTACGATCAATCGAGATCGGGTGGCCCAGATCATGCCATGTGGCTCTCCCTATTTTTTCTTAATTAATTATTACTTTAATTTTTTTATAAATAATAAATGAAATAATAATGGGAAAAATGAGTGCAACGTGGCGGCTCCAGGAGCTGCCACATGTCAGCCCTAGAAAATTCGGAAAATAAAAGAAAAGAAAAATCGAAAAGAATAGCAAACGACCTCAGATCAAAAAATTTTTCTTCACAAAAGTTGTTCATCTCGATGATATATACAACTTTTATGAAGAAACTAAAACCAAAATAGGTCATTTGTACAAAGTTATATTTTTGGTGGTACTCTATGTGTATAGAATACTTGATTTTTGGTATTGTAATTTTATCATTTTTAAATAAGATAAAAATTGGGAAAAGGTAAAATAAAATCAAAGACAAATACTACACATTATTCTATTTTTGTATTTTTATTAATTAGAAAATAGAGAAATAAAATAAACTGCCATAAAGAGGACTTTTGTAAATACTATCAATGTAGACTCGGACTCAGTTAGTTTCTTTGATTTTGATTTTAGTTTGCATTTTTATGCATTTTAATAAAACTTTTATCAAAGAAAATGAATTAAAAATAAATAAAATAAAAAGAGTTAATTATGTACATAAAATGATAAATCAAATTCGGGTAAAATACACAATGTACAAAAGATGCTCAAAATCCAACTTTCACATATGAGCTCTGATTCACTTGAACTTGGTTTTCTTTTGAAGGTAATTGAATTTACACTAGTTCAAAAGTGAGGAGGATCAAATAGGACATTGTATGAGGAATATATCCACATTTTAGTTCGACAGGTCTGAAATTAGGGTTTGGGTTTATTTCTTAATTATTTTAATTAGTATTTTTTGTATTTTTCATTTATTTTTGTTAGTAGTAGGTACAAATGGAGTGGTTTCATGTGATTTGGAGTTATCATGAATTAATTAAAATTTAGGGAAGTTAGCTTATTTTACAGGTCAATTGGGCTGGAATTTTTGGCTTCTTATTTTATGAAATTATGAGTGATAAAATGTGATTATTATTTAAACATACATGAATTCTAATTATGAAAGATAATGGATAAAATGCAGATGAATTTTGGATAATTGATATTAATTAATTACTTTTAGAGTGATGAATATGAGATTCATCAGGTATCTACACTAGCTACCGTATATTTTCTTCTCCGCCTCCTCTTCTTGAGCCTATTGCACTTGAACTTAGAAGGGAATACCCTGCTCCTCGAGGAAAGAGTTTCTAAATTGGGGAATTATGGTCTCCATGTTGAAAAAGACGGTCTCTTTACTGCTTTAGCCGAGAGGAGCTACGTATCACCTACTATAGGATAAACACATAATCATAACGGTCTGTGTATGATATATATTTTTTCTGACCAGGCTTTTAAGGAGACTTGGACAGAGTCTTGTGGTACTTGAAGAGTGTTGAGTTTCAAGTCCAATTCCCAAAAAGGTTCCGACTAACCTTAATTTCAAAGGGTCTGATTGAGCTCTAAAATTTGATTTTATGACGACAAGTTTAAAAGTTATATTCAATCCAATTTAGTTCTTTTTTATTTTCTTTTTTATGCACTCATTGTCATAAGTGTTTGCTAGGGAATAACAAAGGCAAGTATAGGGGGTGATGCATCTCCATTTCATCACCTTTATTTTTCATTTGGCCTTAAATCTCTAGCTAAATGCATGTATATAGCATTAATTCGTACAAAAGAACACTCACTAATTGATCTATAAATATTGTATAAATACAAATATTTAATTTCAAAATAAAAGAAAAAAGAAAAGGAAAGAAAAATAAATGAAGTGTCAAAGACACTAAATGACCCTAGACCTCGGGACCAAGTCAACATTGACCTGGCTGACACGGAATAATGTAGGGGGAGATAAGGTGATTAATTATACATAAATACACATAAAAACCCTAATTTTATTCATCAATAATTAGCCTTTGTACATCTGTTTTATTTTCCTTTTTAAGCACCTTAAATAATAAAATCCTCAACATGAAACTTTTACATAAAAATACATAGAAAAAATATAAAAATAATTGTACATTAAAAAATACCCTAGTTTGACTAGGACACACATATCAAAAAGCTACAAACAAAACTTATAGATTTGTACCTCTATATATACTCAAAATTCACCAAACTCAACTTAAAATTAAATTATCTATCTAATGATGGTGGTTTCATTAAAAACAGAGCTAACATGCAAGTTGGATTTTGGGTCCCTATTATGATGTAATACATGTATATTTTATTCAATATATTCATTCTATATATTTTTAGCTTTCTAGTATTTTTATACACCTGTAAATATTACTTGAAATACATTTAAAACATAGACATAAATTTAAAGCTTTTAAAATACATTAAATAAATAATTAAAGATATAAAAGATATATGTAGATAATACTTATAAATATGCATACCCTTATTTATTGAAGTATACAAATAAAATAAAAAACTATTATAAAAATATATAAATATGTATTTAAATATATCATAAACATATAAAATATGTAAATATAATAATAAAATACATAACACAACATAAAAATAAAAATGCCTCAAATATAGGTAAATATACATATATATACACATGTAAAAATTAACACCTAATAAATTAACTTTTAAAAATAAATAAAAATAACGATTAAATACTACATAAAGTACTAAACATTTTAATAATTTTACTTATCTAATAAATCTTTTCTTATTTTTAACCAATTTTACAAGGGAAATTTCCCTTGAAATTTTCTGGTTGGTCCACGTGGACCAACCATCGCCCTCTGATTGTTGACCACGTGATTAATTGTCCTTCCCTCAACCTCTCATTGTCACAATCACGTGAACTGACAACTTTCTCCCATTTCTTCCCTTCCTCCATACTCCCTTCCTCCTCAGAGACCTCCACTTATTTGCTCCTCCCACATCCCTACTCCATACCTTATCCCTAGCATCCACCAACCACCTTCCTCCTGTACGCAATCGTCTACCCCCTTTCTTTCATCACCATATCTATAAATAAGGCACCCAAACTTCCCTTTTTAATTTTGATCTCATTTCATTCCCATAACCCCAATAGGAACTACTTTAAGTCAAGTTTCCTGGTGACAGCTCGAACTTCTCAAGCCTTATCGACGTGGAAAAGGGCAAGATTTGGAGGTCCATCGTCGACATAAGCTTACTTCATCTAAGGCTTCTTCTCCTTAGCTTCGATCACGTAGAACTACTACTTTTTTATTTTAATCAATGCATTTCCTTCTTGAATCTTAGTGTAGCATTTACTTTCATCAATTAAGTACTAGGTCAGGTTAAGTTCTCAATTGTCCGATCGATGGAGCGTTGTCTCCAACTCAACATCACCGTGAATCCTTTATTGTTTCGACTCACATCCATTTCATCTTTAGACCCTATCGTAGTGTCCATCTTTCAACCAACTTTACCCCTTGATTTTGCAAGAATCAAGGTCTGTCAAAGCTCATTCTCAACCTCCGATCAGAGCTCCATCGCCCCGCTTCATTCCCCTGTTATTCCAGCTTTAGAGTTGGTTGAGGTGCTTTGCCTTGGTCCAAGGAAAATTTTTTGTGTAGGCGCCAATCTCTAGAAGGACACCCGGAGCGTGGAATGGATGCGAGACATCTGCTCCAGGTCAATGAGAACAAAGAGACCCCTAGTGACAATCCTTCTATCACCCTATTTAATTTAGTCAAATTATTGTACTCATTCAATCGGGGATCATTCAAAATAACCACACGAACATATATCATGAATCAAGGTGTGTGTTTTGTGTTTATTTAACTTAGACAAGTCCTAGGGTCGAGTCAAGGAAGCAAAATGAACACCTTATCGTTCAATTCGTCAAACTTAATGTGTGGTTTTCAGGAGAAATATTTTTTTTATATTTTATATGCAATATAGAATGCAGGATGCAATTTCAAGGTCAAATTGGCCTAAGTTCACAAATACCAATTAATATCTAATTGAATCCAAATTTCCAAAGGTTAATTTTTCCTAAGATGCTTATACAATGATGCTCATGAGATGCATTTTTTATATTTTTAGGACATAAATTTTCATACATGAAAAGTCAACAATCTTTTTGGATTTTTATGCAATTTTCTCATAAGCAACACCCAGAAATTAAGATACTTTAACAGAAGCTTAAATATGATGAAACTTGATTATAATATTTTTTATAATTTCCTGACAATATATGATTTTTTTGTGAAATTTTAACTAGAATATAGTGAATTTGAATAATTAATTCTTAATAAATCCATAATGAAAATTCATGCTAAATCAAAATTATCTCAAATAGATATATCAGTATGCAATTTAGAAATATTGAGTTTACTTAAAAATATCATGTGTGGATCAAATTGAAAATCAAGTACGTATTTAAATCTATGAGTTATTTAGAGCAAATTCCATCTCCATTTATCATGAAATTTGGAAGAAGTTAATGTACACGCAAACAACATTGTCTAATTTAAGAGAATTTTTTGATCAAGTTATAATTGGATGCGAATTTCAAAACGAAAGTAAAATATAAGTCAAGATCAGTATTGCAATTTAATAAATCTTCCAATAATATAAAATTACAAAGTAAATTGATTACAAAAGATAATAATGTACTCAACATTATGGTATTTTTGTTTAATCCAAAGACGAAGATATTCTCCCAAATACATGGTCAAATTTATGTATATGTTTGTAATATTGGAATTGAAGTTCAACCAAAAGAAGTTGTGCATAAGGTACTTCTTTAATCACCATTAAATGTTGGGTTTGTTCACAATTGTCCAAAAGAGGAAGAGCCATGCATGTGAGGTCTGTTTGCAGATGGGATTCACGTGTAGGGTGCTTGAGAGAGAAGAGGAAGAGTCTTCATCTTCTTGGGAGAATGGGTCCTTCTCCTCTTCTCTCATTGGTTGACGATGGTGATTGAAGTTGATAGAGGGCTGGAGGAGCGAGGCATGCGACAGCTACTACCTACACTTCGAGCGAGGCAAAGGAGAAGGGAAAGGTCATTGATCGTGTCTTTGATGGGAGTGGCTACGGAGTGAAGGTTGTTCCTTCTCTGTGGAGCATCTTACTTCTCCATGTGAAATGGACATGAGGTAGCGGAGAGATGTTTCTCGCATGACTACTATTGAACGAGGTCAGCTTGTTTATTCTTGTGCTTTTCTATGTGTAAGAAGTGTATGTGGTGTGTGTGTAGTAAGTGGCAATGGCTGTTGAGTGTGTGTGAGAGCGAGAGAGGAAGGAAAGATGAGGAAGAAGAAGAAGAAGAAAGGAAGACAAGAAGAACTTGGGGGTGCAAAGATGGAGTGGAGAAGAAGAAGAAAATGAAGGAGAAACAGAAGAGAGAGAGAGAGGAGAAGAGGAGGAGAGAGAGGAGAGAGAAACATGGGCTCTCAAACACAAAAAAATCTCATATTGCAAACATGGATTCCCATGCATCTGTTTAGTAGTGTTAAATTTCTATTTAATTAATTCGGAAAATTACTTCGAAAAATTAAATAAAAATCATAGTTAGATATGCAATATGTGAGTTGTTTGTGGAAGTGGAACTTATTTGGTGATTTAGTTAAAGGGTGATGATGAAATGAGAAGAGAGAGAAAATATTAAGAAAAAGGAAGAAGAAGAACAACGGATTAAGAAGAAGAAGGATGGAGAGGAGGAAGCGGGTAAGATAGATTACTTGAATGCAGTGGATGGAGGGGATGCATGGGATCAAAGCTTGTGACGAGCTTCGGGTCTTCGCTCAATATCGCGACTAGTGGCGGAGCTCGAGAAACACATATAGAGCTGCGATGGTAATGGATTTTCTCTCCGGATCATGCCCAGAGGGTGTGGAGGCTGTTGCTCGACCAAATCCAACCATAGTTGTCTCCTAAGGGAGTTGCGTGCTCTTTCTCTACCCTAACCAAATGGCGGATAGTGGGAAATGGAGGTGAGAGGGGAGTTTTGTTGGGCAGAGTTGCAGCTGCCACAGAGTGAAGAAGATGGTGGGGCGGTTAAGGGACGTGGGTAGTCATAGGATGACATGGATGGGCAGTTATTGGGAATGGGTAGTTGTGATAGAGAGGGAGAGATACAATTGGTTGTGGGCTTTTGCATGGAGAACATGTGAGAGAGATGAAGGGGAGTGTTGACCATATGGTCAACACTTGAAACAACATGAGTGGTTGGAATGAAGTGAGCGAAGGGTGGATGAATGAGGTGGATAATTGGAAGGGTTGGACCAATAGAAGTGACCAAGTAGCTAGTTGACCTTGACCAACAAATGAAAAGAAGAAGAAAATATAAAAGAAATACAAAAAAGCTCTAAATGACAAAATGATAAATATAAAAATTTTAGATCTCAATGAGATCTATATCTTTCATGAAGACAACAAACTCAAACACGAAATATATACATAAAAAAATAATTTTGAAGGTATTATAAAGTATTAAAACACAATTTTTAAAGATTTTATAATGTTTAATAAAGAAATATATACAAAAGAAAAGAAATTAAATTACTAGACACGTATTTACACTTAAAACTGATTTTTTCTGGACTTTTAGTTATAAAGAATAAGTGAAATAAAAAAGGAGGAAAGAAATAATATTCATGTTGTATACAAAGTCACTTTACATTATTTTAATGATAAAATAATTTATTTGATTTTTGTATATATGCACTTTATTATAATATGCAATAAAGAAATTAATGGAAGAAAGAAAGAAATCAAAACGAATTAAAGGTGTACATAAAATATTTGGTGTCAAGTTAGTACATATATACAATATACAACTTGTCCCAAAACTGACATTTGCAAACGAGCTCTGATTTCAATGAAATGACTTTCATTGGATAGATAATTTTCTAACTTGATCTTTAATAGTGAGTTTGGTGAATTTGGAGTTCATATAGAGCGGGAATTTGGTCGAGAAGTTGGACTTTATGGCTTTTTTGGATCAACACCTATAAGTATTTATTCAAGGTGAGAATTATTTTGTATTTTTTTATTTTTATATACTTTTTATATACAAGTTAGAAGAATAATTAAATCAAAATGAGTTAAAACTAGTTTATTAAAAATTAGGGAAAATGAGCTTTTACAGGTGAATATATACACATTTTTAGCTCCATATTTTTGTGGTTTTTATTTTGAACTATTTCATGGATTTATTTACAAAAACAAATATCCACTATTAGTCTTTTATTAAGTGTTGTATTTTTAATTAATTTATTGAACTTAAGTTCAATTATTTGATTATTGTTTAGGGATTCAAGGTAAGATTAATATATTGATGATGAATCACATATTCATCGCCCTCATATACTTAAACTTTGCCAGTCCTCGAGAAAAAAAAAAGAATGAATAAGTTGGATTAATCCCTGATTGTGCATGTGAAATACAAACTTGATTAATGAACTCTCGGTTTTAGTGATCCTAAAATTCTAAATTGAACCAAGCTCTAGTTAAAAGGTATCCAACTTCCCTAATCATGAGACTTTCTCTATAAACATATATAATATTGATATGACATTAAGTGTGGACTGCAGTTGCAAGAGTAGAGTCAAAGAGTCACCAAAAGTTCTAGTCCAAAGACTCTCCTAAGAATCCAATCCTCAACCCTGGGGAATAAATCATTTCTTGCATCCAATTCACTATCTCTTTAATGGTCAGTCTTAAAAGTAAACATGGAGGGCTAGTTGATGGAGGGCATATGATGTCATCTTTCTTCTCTCCCTCTCCATTTGAACAAGATATTCTCGAGTGCCTTATTACACAACACATGCATATTTTTGGTATTGATCAATGTGTTAGTCAAGAGATCACTGAGTCATCTGCACTTGGTTTTCCTGGGAATGCACTGGGGTGTGTCTCTTTTGACCAGCATCTAGACTTA